>JAUBOD010000770.1:1835177-1845313 GCA_032353885.1 Nothura maculosa
GGATTTTGTCAGGTCACAACTTCAATTAACTAGCAATGATTAATTCTGAGTATAAGGAATCCAAAAGCTTACTTTGCAATACTTGGACATATATATTAGAAATAATTATGGCAACATTTTATAATACTACTTGTTCTAAGCAATATTCTCTTGTACTTAATATTGCTATTCTGTTTATTTTAATTAAAAAGTATGTAACTGCTGATAAACATAGACAATGTTTATGCATTAGTCAAAACAAGTAAACTCTGCTTAATATGATCCTGTGCTGCACCACTGCTTGTTAAACTACGAAGCCCACTGATTAAAGCTTTTATTGCTACAGTAATTTTCATCTGAACCATGCATTTGAAGTTACCAAAGTATCATCAATGAAATTACTTTACATATTTGGCATCTAGAAAAATATGAGCTGAATTGTTTTAGTAACACAGGGAATTCCATAACCACATCCTAGTAACCAAATCCAGGAAGTGTGCTAATTATTCATCTGGGTAGACAGATTTTCCCTAAAGAGGCCAGTAATAGATGCTTAGGATGCACCTATTTTTAGCTTCCATCGTTACAAGATCTGACCAAACTAGTCACGTTTACAGCTTAGCGGGAAGAAAGATTTAGTGGCTAAGGGGGGAACTCAGATGGTGTTTAATGAGCTGACTACTATGCTGCATCACAGCCCAGGCCTTTTCGCAACAGGATTCATTCCTCATGGAGGTGAACGGGAATCATCTCCATGGCTTCACTGAAGGCAAAATTTCTACTTTTTCAGTGCCTCTTTTCTAGCTGCAAAATCAAGACAAATGTTACTTCTCACACTTATCACTTGTCTAGAGTACCTAGTCTGAAGTACTACCTACCTTCCCTAGGTGAGGGAACTCCTAAAGGCAAAGACTCTTTCCCACCAGTTTTCCACAGTGCCAGCTGATCCAGCGAGATGGTCGGACCCCACAGTCAGCTCAACACGCTGCCCCTTTCTCATTTCAGCTCTGCATCTCAACGTGCTCTTTGCCAGCACAACGTGGCCTTCAGTGAACTGTTTTGTCTCCGAGTAACTCACATCAGTGGATCATCTCACTGTGAAGCCTGCAATGACATCATCAGCAGATAGGTTAATCAGCCCTTCCATTCAAGATTTTTTCCGCATGTCAATGGAAAGTCCAAGAGCAGTACAACACAGCCCAAACCAATCAGTAGATCCTTTCTGTGTCTACACTGCTATATGGTAGGATGCTTGCAGAAATATTAGTGAAGGAATGTTTTCCTTTCTCATTAGTTGAGATAGAGCCACTGTCTATTCAGAGGGAAAATACCAAGAGAAATACATTGTTTCCATAACAACCATATTAAATAATATTGAAGTGAAAAAACTCTCCCCACAAATGTTTTCAAGTGATAAGCTAATTTAAAAATGCTCTCAAAGAGTACCTGAATAATAAAATAAGATATAGAGGAATATGAACCTAAAACTACAAAAGCGTTACTATAGTAACCCATATAAAGTACTCTTCCTGCAGTATGTTTCTGAAGAGATAAATCATCCTCATTAACCATAAGGTACATCTTTGCAATCAGTTGATAGAGCAAATAATGTTACAGACACTCTAGACATTTAGACCATTACACATGTTTGTGTCTGACTCTAGACATATTTATATCATTACATATGTTTGTGGCTGGAATAAAATTTTACAATAAACAAAAATTGCAAAGTACTGAACGAATCCCAAGAACAACATCCGGTTTGACACCACATCAAGATTTGTATCTCCTTAAAACTCTGATTAAGTAATAAAACCTCTAAAATTCAGAAATAAGGTGCTCTCAGTTCTGTCTGAACTGAATCTAGGTGAGACACTGTATCTATTAGGTTAAACTGTTTGTGAGACATCTGATGAAATTTCTTTTATACCTTTAATGTTTAATGCAATCCTTAATTTCAGTGTTTAATTTCAATGATTTACTGGCCCAGCATCTACATTTTGTCTTAGATGAGTTGACCAAATTATACTTTAACTTCAGTTGTTGTGCATGTGACATTATGAGGCAAGAATTGACAGCATTAGATGAACACAGGTGGCTTCATTTATCTTCAGTCTCCTTAGTTGAGAACAATTATTTTTCCAATTGAAATCTCTAGAATTTCCTTAACAAAATCACTACTACTTCTTTGAACAGACTTCCTCATGAGCCCCCAGAACTGCTGTCTATTCTGGCTCCCATTGAAGTTGCTACATTAGCAGCTTCTTACAGAGGACCACCAGCTTCTGTCATGGCCTGAAGAGCTGCAGAACACACATCTTCCTGGGACCACATATTGTGACAGTTATCAAAATAAAGCCAGTCGGAGGTCACAGCAAATTCAAGCTAGTACAACTTAAAACTAGTTCTCATTATTCTCCATGCTCAGATATACTAACAACTAGGGATAAGATGAAGTAGTTTGCATGAAAAACAACATAATAAATAGTCAAATTCCAGGCTAAGCATCAGATTAAGCAATGATTCTGCAGTCAAAAACAATAATAAAAAATTCCATCATGTGTTATCATCATATGTTATCAAGCCTTTTAAAGGGGAAAAAAGTTAACTTGAAATCTAGACACTACTACAGGAGTTACTTATTTTACAGTCCCTTGCATTATTTGCAAGACGCTGTTTTTGGGGGGTGGGGAAGAGGATGCAGCCACAAAGCTAGATTCCCTATTACCTTTAAAACCCTCTGAGGAACAACCTTCCTCCCATATTTCATTTGCCAAAATTTCTGTTTATGCAGTTCACAAAAATAAATAAATAAATAAAAGCCATGTCTTGTGAATCATGCTTTTTGATATAAAACAGAGTACTCAGCATTTCACAAAATTAAAACCAGCAGGGATCTCCAAGATCTCAGCACCGAATATGCCACGACACTGTGTTTACCTTTAAAGCTGTTTTTGAACAAACACATATTTACCAGAGCAATGAAATAGATGCGAGACCCACCAATCTCTACTACTAAAGGAAAAATACCCATTCCCTGTAATACTGTTAACTTGAGTTCACAGTAGTAACAGCATTTCAGAATAACACCAAAGTGATAATTTAGGTAGGACTGTGGGAAGGATGAACTCAAGCAGTAGCCAAAAGTATAAAAGTTCTATGCTCAAATAAAAATGTTCAAAATTTGTTACACATCTGACAGTTTTCATTTTCATATCTATTACAGTTGCTTTTCCCTGACATCTCAAACAATGGTACTGGCATGCCTTTAAAATCTTTGTTATTATATACCAGGAAAATGCATCTAGGCATCATCAGTTTGATAGCCAACATTCTCATTCAACTAATTATTGCTGTCATTCTGGACAGAGCCTAGGCACTTATTACACAATTAAGAGAGATTATATTTATTTATTGTATCTATATTTGAGAACAGAGATAGGCATCTGAATCTACATGTAACAGGAACTCTTGCATTTACTTCAATTACTGCAGCATTTTAGACACATTACTTCCCTTCAGCTATGTCCACATATCCTTGAACTCAAAGAAAGGAGATGTATTTGCCATCAAACAAAGGAAAAAACATTTCAGTGCCAAACCTGTCATTGCTCTGTTTTAAAAGGCAGCCAGTAAGTTTTTCCTTTAATGATAATGTCAGTGTTTACATAGGAACAACAGGGAAAAAAAAATTGCAAAAATAATTACATGCTCTTATTCTCCCTTTGCTCACCTCAGTTCTCAGAGCTGCTCCAGTGTAACCAAGACTAAATCATCAGGAAATAAAGCAAAGATTCCCATGAGCATTGAACCATAAGATTCCAATTTTGGCAAAATGAAAAAAAATCCATGTCTGCTTAGAAAATTTTTATTCTATATCTTTAAAAAAAATTACAGACCACTGCAAAGAAATGGCCAAGTACAAAAAAAACACCACTTATTGTGGACCAAATTTAAATCCATCTTTATCTTACACTCAAATGATGATACATGATCTCCTCCCCTGCCCAAAGCATAACTCCAGCATTGAAATTTAGGTAGATACATTTTTAAGACAGAAAGATAACATAAACAAAAAAAATATTGTGGGGAAAAATAAAAAGTCTGGGATGGAAAATTGTTCTACTACTACTGTGTATTGCAGTCATAAAAAAAGATTCCTCCTTTCTGTAGCAGTATTTTTTTCCCTGTTCAGCAACTCACACTATCTTCAAAATAGATAGGATTTTAAAATTCAACTTTTCTTTCAGTTTTTCCTGTAGTGTTTCCACTAGGAACAAAAAGAAATCTAAGGTACTACATAAAGTGCATAGGAAGAGACTTTTTTCTGATTTACCTAGAATTTCTATCCAGGAAGCTTTGGAGTGGATATCTGCATTTTTTGTGAACCCAGGAGCCTATCCGATTAAATTTCAGAATAAAAAAAGCTGTCACTACTAGAGTATTTAATTAATATTTAATTCACCATGGGTGTACTCTAAGTAATTTCCTAGTAAATACACTACTGAGATTTCACACACAGAAATTCACAAAGAGCAAGGTGCTGAGAGGAGGATTACTCTTCATTTCAAGGTAAAACAACAAGGTCTTGGGATCATTGCAGAAAAGATCTAGGGAGAGGATGAAATGTGAAAAAGCGTAAATTAAGAACAGGACCAAATGTCATCTCTGTTTGTTCTAGATTCAGGAGTGTTTTTGCACCCAGTCAACCTCCTCAAACACTCAGAAACTTTAACTTGGAAAAGCAATTGCAGTCAGTGAACTAAAAGAGAATTCAGCTCAGGCTTTCAGAATAAGTTATTTAAAATAATAAAATAAAATATTTAAGTATTAAATATAAGTTACTGATTCAGGACAAAAGTGTAGTTCCTAAAGATGTAATGTATGTGTGTCCCAAGCAAGACATGCACTGAAGGACATCTTCAGTGGGTCAAAACCAATCATAAAACCTGTTAATAGTAAGTGGGAAAAGAAAGGCATGTAGAGTTAAACTTGACCAAGTCCCCTTTTCAAAGCTGTTATAGTGAATTACTCTGATATCTCTGATGAAGGTTATTTAAAATCAGTTGCTTATTGAAGGGTCCTGCAGCTTCCATTAAACACTTTTGAACTTCTAAAAACTTCTCCAGTGATGGCAGAAGAAACAGGCAGAGACTAATGAAGAAAACTCCCCAATTAAGATGCTCTGCATCAAAAAAATTACCCTCCTCCCGGGAGCTGTAATTTGCTGTTCATACAATTATAACATCAGACTGCTGTAAAAAAGCACACAGGAAGGACTTTTTCTGCTGAGCAGCAGACAGATTTTCCTGTTGTGTCCGTGATATTCGTATATCATTAGATAAAAGAAAAACTGAGGATCAAGAAACAAATATTAAGTGATACGTAGATAGCAATAGGATTTTTTTTCCTCTACAATTAACTGGATTTAAAAGTGGATCATCCTTGGGGGAGGACATCGGGGAAGAGGGAGCAGACTTCTTGCCCAAGCTACTGCCATTGGCTAGGAGAGGGATTCACAACACATGGCAAATGTGTCTCCTCAAATATAACATTTTTTATTGTATTTCAGTAATATGTATATTTCCTAAATCACTGGATACCTATCATATTGTACCATCATGCAAGCAGATATTAAAAAGAAGTCCCTGCCTTAACTTGTTTTCCTAACAGACCAGAGCAGCCAGTTCCTGCTTAGTGCTGTATCGTTGTCTCTCCTTACAAGCTTCCACTGTGAGGAGGAATAAGTTTCTATGTCTGCATTTTTGTGCCACTTACTTCAATAATTGTTTTTAAAGACTCTTGCAGTGAGGAAAGATAACGAGAAATGTAGTCAATGGGGGACTTCTGTTGGAAGGTACTGACAGTGGTTTTGTTTCAAAAGCAGCTGTATATACTGAAGAGCTAATGTAGTTACTGGACTGAGTCCAAATTCCATTGGATTTTTCCCAGTCATTTTCTCAGGGTTAGCTCATACCTGTTTTATGGATCCATGCGGTCTGAGCATTACTCACTAGACACCTGAGGAAAATACATCTAAAATTTGCTGTACATTTAGTTTGCAAGATTTCAGAAAATTTACCTTCTGCCACAACATGCTACCAATACAATTGTCAAAAGAGCAACTATTTTTTTTTTTCTTCTTACACTAATAAAGAAAAGGAGCTGTGTGAAAGCCTATATTTTCCACCAGCTGAAAGGTCATTCCATACACACAATACATTTCAAACCTAATTTGCCACTGATAACTCCTCTCTAACACTCTGGCAACGCTGCGTCATTTTTCCCAAGGTAAAATTATCATAGGTTACCCAAGAGTAAACAAAATATTTCTGTGAGGACCACAGGTAAGCCCTTGACATTTCCAGGAGGACATCATCAATAACATCAAGTTAGTGCAGACTTTGTGCAATAATATTACAGACAAAAGTGAGCAGGGGAAGACTGAGCTCCTATGAAATCTACCATTTATTTTGGAATCATAAAAGAATTATACTCTTTCCTGCAACATTCAGGTGACCTTCACCATATCAATTACTTAATTGCAATGAATTAAGATCAATTCTTGTCACTTACTACCAGTAGCATGTGGTGTGTATTGCTGAATAAAAAATGATACTTAAGCTTAAATTATTAGTAGCAGCTGGTTCAAAAAATTCTACCTAGAACTTAACAGAAAACAGCATAATTCGGAGCAATTATATGCTTTACAAAAGAATTGTCACCATTTCACAAAAATACATTCCAGCTCCCTATAACGTGGTTACAAAAACTGCTTGTTATAAAACTGCATGCAATTCTTCTCTAGTGAATCTTTACCTCCCCAGTTCATCTCAGCTGCCAGAAATTCCTGTGTTATCCTGAGGCAGTGAGGGACTACCAAGGAATACCTGTAGTGATAAATTTGATCCCAAAAATCTCTTCTCTTTATTGTTTGACTATTCTTTCAGCAGTTATAGTGATGTACAACTTGAATGCTCTGTGTTTTTAATGCACGTGTGTTGTTAATTGATATTTTGAATATTGTGAGAAAAATCACGTACAATTTGATTGGATGTAGAACGTTTCTGCCTCCTTAAGACCTCTCTACAGAACATTCACCTGTTGCTTGGAAAGCTTATTTCATTTTTTAACTGTATTCTTTAAACATATAAGAATCAGGCAAGTAAAAACCTACACTTAATGGATCCATATATATCTTATCTGCTTTGTATTTAAACCTCTAGAACATGTTTCAATGTTATTATGAAAGTGAATACTACCCTTGCTACTAATAATTTTTCTTTAAAAGCAGTGCAATATGCTTTAGTTGCTGACCATTGCATTTTTGAGGAAGGACTTCCACTCAAGTAGAATACCAGGAAAAATATCCTGCAAACTTCTGGTATTTGTAATCTTTTCAGTTCCTTTATCCAATGAGTTTTCTGATATCCATACATTCCAAAATGACTTTTCTAGACTTTTTTCTGTTTATTTGTCATTTAACATTAAGCAGTTCACAAATGGCAGAGCAGATATCTCTCCTCTTTTCTATGAGTAAATATTTTTATAATTAAGATAGATCCCTGACCTCAGTATTTCTCTGTACTTAAAAAAGAGTGTAGCATAAGAACCACCAGAAAAGTTCCCTTTATACCACAACTTAGTGCAGCAGCCACACCTGTAGCTTCTTAACATGCATATATAAAAATAGCAGTACAATGCCATTTGCTTTAAGTATATCTGCTGGAATAAAGTGTTAAGAGAGCTATTTAAGTTAACACTTGGTATTAACAAAATCCTATTTTTGACTATATTTTATTTTCTATTAATGTATTACCAACACAAACAAAGAAAACCAAGTGACACTAGCATGAGGGGGGAACCTTGTTCCCCAGAGCCAGCAAGGCGCCTGGCTCCAAGACATCACATAAGGTTGGGCACCCAGGCACTGCTCAGCAGGAGAGCAGGAGCGCTCTGGAACCGGACCCTGAAGAAACTCCTATCTGCGCTATATGAGAATTAACCCTATTTATAGCACATAGGAACTAAACAATATAGCTCACCAGCATAGGAGATATGCAGATCATGGATAAAGAAATCTATAGATATGGTGCTGCTACCATTTCAAACTTGTGCTTTCAGAACCAGAAAAAAAACCATCTCTATCTTATGCTGTTTGCCTCATCTTATAAAAATTCAACTTTTTGTGGGTAGCTGGGAAAGTCTTGAAGCCTAATTTCATTGAAATACAATTTTATTGGCATAAATGGAGTGGAGACAATTGACAGCTTTACTTAAGTCAATGGAGCTGAGGAAAGAAGGCAACCCCTGTTTTGTGAAAGGATAGGAGAATGGAACTTAGTATTCAGTATAAGGCTCTATTTAAAGAAGTGCAGCATCAAGATTTCAGAAATTCAGTAGAACCAGATCTGTTTCCTGAGAATTCTGCAAAGACATAGAGAAAGAAAGACTTCATTAAAGATATTTTTACTTAAATGCTGCCTAATCCCTCCTTTTGGTTGATTTCATGTGAAAAGACTTAGGTTAGAGATTTCAAAATTTTTGAGAATTCTAAAAAAAAATAAAAGAGTATTTACCAGAAACTGGAATGAATAAGCTACCAGAACATGAAGAAAAATCCTTAAACAACTGTCAGACTTTGGAAGATTAATTGCATGACTGCCTGCATTTTTATAGGAAGAAACACCAGTTCTATATTTGTTTTTTGTTTTCAGGACTGTTGTAAGACATAGTTTGCTATTACTGATATAAATAAGGCAAGGTACGTGTGTGCTATGCAGTTACTTCAAATATTCACTGAACAATAATGAAACTGTTGCTGATACCATCAAAGCTGCTTCCTTGCAAGAGTAATAGGTCAGTAAAGATTGTTTATATTGGAATGGTTATGAGAATGAAACTCATGCAAAATGTAAGATTCAGAATCAACTGCTATTACTCTGAATAATTCAGAAGTCTGACCAAGCTAACACATTTTAGGAGTCATTTCTAGGAAATAAAGTTATAGCTATAACTTTTACTTAATTTTCATTTGGAAATGGACAGTTACAGACCATTTAATTTGTAAAAAAAGATATTAAAATATTGTTTTTATACAATTGTTTTATTTAAATATTCTTACATAAAAAGAACCACAACCTGAAAATGTTTTCATAATAATATTATCAAGTACAGATAAGTTTCATTTCCTTATAAATACAAAATCCAAAGGGCAGTCTATTAGATATTCATAATGTCTTTCAAATAAGACATTCAATGCTGATAAAGTGTATTAAAAAAATTTAATGCTAAGTAACATTGTCTTTCTGTCAAAGACTGTCATTAGAGAAGTTGCCAAAGTCAATCCTATTATTTTTCTTGATAATGAAATTATTACCCAATCAACCAAATATGAGTGGTCTACGTTTACTTGGAGAACAATACATGAATATGGAGAGCAGAATTACTTCTAAATCTTCATAGTGCTTAATAAATGGATCGCATTAAAGAATAATACCTACCAAAAAACCTACATGAAAGTGTTCATGTTTTGAAGAGATAGACATGGCCATGTTAAGGTAGCCTACAGGTCACTATTATCTAGAAATGAGACATGCTAGAAGCAAATCCTCTGGAGAACCTGCAGATTCTAAGAGTCCTAAAGGATTTAAGCATGGCCCCAAAGTTGATGAAAACACCTAGGAAAGGACCATAACTGAAAAAATCCCTCAATGCTCTACATCTGGTTGCTGTTGAAAGGCTAACTGAAAACAGAAGGAAGACAGAGACTTCTATTTTGCCATCATATTCAACACGTTAGATACACTGAAAAAAGTATATATTAAGATGTAGTATACAGTCATTCCTAAAATGAAAGGATATGGGCATTTACAGGTGAAGGAAGCAAAAGGCACAGAAACCTATACTCTTCTGGTCTGCACTAACATCTACTGGATTGCCGAATATCTTGTCTATTAAAATATCAAATAAAGCAGATCAAGTCTGTATACAAGTCTTATACCTGTATACATGTGCAAGCATACGCTTTTATTTCTATAAAGATATTTTGTAATGTGAAAGGCAGAAAACCAAGAGGCACATGAAAAAATTTGGCTTTCTCAATTTGGCAATTGAGCAATGTCCTGAAGTTGTGTATTATGGAAATGCAGCTTGAT
>JAUBOD010000770.1:1846368-1861075 GCA_032353885.1 Nothura maculosa
CACTGTTGGGTGACTACATCAAATGCCATGTTTATTTGGCGGCTTTGCAGCACCACAAGGCAAAATTTTACAGGGTGCTTTGCTTTGGATGGCTATAAAAAAATCATGCAGATAGTACTGAGATATATACATAATACATAATATATACAGGAGATAGTTGCAGATAACAAGATTGTTCAGTACCACAGTGCTTTGAAGCTCTGATTCAGACAGAAGTCTGAGCAAGAGTAGCCCTTTTATAAAATGCTGTACTATCCAACCCAAACAGTACAATTAGGCAAAGCCATTAACACGTCCAACAGTTTTAACATTAAAAGACAAATATTGAAAAAGTTTTCAGAAAGCTTGGGCTAGTTTCTGATTTTTTTTAAATGATGACTTCCCGGTTTAGAAACCCAGCAACATTTCACCTTTCTCTGTACTCAGTACTGCAGAACAGCAAGGTAAAACCACCACCGATTCGTCTGGATACGCTTCTGATGACTACGCATTCACAGAAAAGCAAATCGAGTTTCAGGAAAGAGCACCTTCAGTTCTGTAGTGCCAAAACAGTAAAAGCTGAGAAAAAGCCTTGCTGAAACTCAGCTGCCACTCCTACAAGCTTCCCATGCAACAGAGGAAGGGAGTGTCAAACTTGCTCCTATGCATTCTTATGATTTAAGCCACTAAACATATTCTACATGGATATCAGCAGCTACTTAGTGAAGAATACAACCACTGGAGGAAATGGGCTTAGCTCATCTTTCAGCTAATTAAATATCATGAAAACACACATTTCTGCTAATCTCCAATGTGCCTGCATGAAGATATACTGCTTTTAAATTCATTTTCAGGTGGAAAGTATTTTGAATTCTGGATGCCCAGTTATTTGAAAACACAGAGACACATGGACAGATAATACAAACGGGAATGAAAGCAAAGTTCAAAGTTTTCTAAAATAAGTGAATGAAAAATTGCCACCTATCCACATGCAACACATGGATTCTATCTACCTGCATCGAAATCGCAACGCAGTGAAAAAGGCTCTTCTTTCATGTATTACTGAAGCTGATTGGATTGGTATCAGAAAAATCTTCCTTTGAAATTATGTTAATAAAGGCTTTCTGTAGCATCATTTTTTCATAATATTTTATTTATGAGCTTATGTGCTACAGTAATAAAGTTCTTAATTGGATAAGACATTCATATTGTTTAAGAGAGGCCCTGAGAAGTATGCCAGCTGTTAAATCAACAGCCCATCCCTGAAATCAAAGCTATCATCAGTGTGTCAACCGGTCAATAGTCATAATGAGGGTAGAAATAAAACATTTCCAGTTCTGACATTAATACTACCATTTCAATAGCTCATTTAGGGAAAAAAACAACCCTTATTATTTTTTCATGACTGGAGTAAGCTCTTCACATCTGAGAATTTATTACTCTAATTAAAAAAATTGTTCCATGTTATTTTAAGACTTTGGGAAACCTCAGCTTCATTAGAAAGGTTCAGAGGTACTTTCATATTTATGAGTATATCAAAAATGATTTTAAATTCGTCAGTTGTGAATATTTGAAAAAACACACAGATTATCTGACTTATTTTCACGTTTCTTGCAATTCAAATGCAATCACTGGCCGGATTTCAAAAGCAGCCTCCAACAAGGAGTGGAATGCCAATTAAAATTTTAATTTTGAAATTAAATTGTTAATGATTCAGCAGACTAAGAGCACTTACAGAGCCTTCTCTTCAACTTGCTACCAATTAGGCATGCAGCCCCCATATTTTTGGACTAAAATGCATCAGTTAAGGCAATACTTTTGAAGGGAAATGTCTGAATAAAAGTTTAAAAGCAGTAGGAACAATCCCTAGCACCTTTACAGAAAAAAAGCAAGCTCCTACCTTCTCCAAGTGTACTCTTAAAAAATTTAAAAGGAGAAACAGGTGAAAAAAATCTGTCCTGCAGAAGACTCACAAATACAGGCACTTAGTTTCATCAGTCTAGACATCGTCCTACCACAAGTTATATTAAAACAGTACCATTAGCCTATAAAATATTGTTGAATAGATGAAATGGGCAGCAAGTTTCAAGAGCAGCAATTGAGAAGATCCACTGACACATTGGTTAAAATCTCTAGGAAGAACAGTGCAGGAGAAGTAAAACATCAGTATTCTTTTTTAACAGTAGGATATAGAAATAATTCTGAATCTTTAAAGACTGAGAAATACAATAACCTTGTACCTTATTGCTATCTGGAAATAGAAATTATAAATAAGAAGCACAGTCAATTCCATGCATTTAAGCAGGAGATGATATGGCCATACATCAAAACCGTATTTTTTTCCCTTAAACCATCAGGAAGGTAATAAAAATTTTAAATGGATGCCTGCAAAATTTGTCTAATTTCCAATATGTATCATATATTATTAAAAGCATACCACTGAACATGTTTAAAGGAAAAAAAAATACTAATATAAAAGCATTCAAAGCAACATTCTGAGAAAGTAATTAAACCTCTATATCCTTTACAAGTCTTGACTTGCTTTCTCCATGGCTGGGTTCCTTACAGAATAACTCAGTCTACCAGCTCATCACAGTCACTCAGAGCCTGGCGGCTGCCCACACTCAGCACACTCTTCCAAATTGTTTTACCAGCAAAACCGAGCAAGACATTTTTGCATTCACTTAGATGTGTCCGCAGCTTTTTTGGAACCTGATGTCACCCTGAAGAGTTTTATTTTCAAAAAAAAACTTATTCTCTGTAGTACTGCCAAAAAATGTCATTGCCGTAGCTTTATGCTAATTTTTGAATATGATAGCAAACATCAGCACCTTAGGGTAACCAAAGGAGACCTTCGGGTAAAAAGAAAGCAAATAAAACTCTTCAGTAATTAATATTTCATTAAGTTCTTGCTACTTCAAAATTAAGTATCCTGTCATGACAGACCTAAAAAGCTAAATATCTAGTCTGGGTGTAATATACCACACAATAAGTTTTGCATTTGTCTCCCCTCTTCTTCCCCCTAAAAAAGCTGAATTTTAGAATATATTTTAAAGCATAATGTTTGGCAGCATCAATTTTACCATTCCTGGACTAATTGTTAAAACTTGATTATAGTAAAGTTGAACAACTTCTGTGGGCTTAACACCAGTAGGAAACTGCTCCAGGCCTGCATTTAACACAAATAATAGACAGATGTTACTGGATGGTGTTTTTAGCATATGTTTTCAAATATTAAAAAAAAAAAATCACATAATTTACAAGAGATACTTTTAGAAAAAAGAAATTATGAAAATGAATATATTAATAATATATTTCATGCTTAGCTTTGATAATTGTCATTTCTACCCCGTTTTCATAAGTTCAATAAAAAGAATGCCTTCCAGAAAGGTTGAACTTCTTAAAATAAAAGATATTTATAGGTGTCACTAAGTAGTGGGTATATAAAGGCACCAGCAGTAAAAGTTTTAAATAAAAGGAATTTTTTCCTATACAGAGACTGTTCCTTTCTACTCACTGCATTTTAGTTGCCAAAAACATTAAATATTCTAAGAGCTTGCTGGATGTCATGTTTGTTTATATGATTTTAAAAATTGTTTTGCAACATTCTGTTTTTCTTGTGATTTAATACCCTCTGAGCTTTATTTTCATTAGCTGTGGACTAATATTTTGCAAGACACTTGGAGTTCTCAGTTTTGCTTCATACAAATTTTCAGATTGTGTTCGTGTGAGACTTTTCTGTTCCATATTTAAACAAAAATCTTGGCATACTGAATCTCTCTGATCCATTTCACACATTAAAGAAATAGACTTGAGTTTCTATGTTTTAGGCATTACCTATTACTACTACTTCCACAGGAAAATTAAGAGGAATTAGATGCTTGCTGATCATTCATTACCCAAACCACATGTCAAGACAGTTTGACATGGGAATACGTGGCTCACAAGAAAAATAGTCTCCCGTTTCTCCCCTCATTCCTCTCTCCCAAGAAAGATGAAGTTCCATAATGAAGAAGAAAAATGAATAATTTCATGAAAAAACAGGAATATCAATGAGTCCACTTCTTCAGGTGAAAATTTTTGCTTGCACTTGACTGAAAGTTCACAGCACCTCAAGGGCTACTACTTCCTTTCAAGACCTCTATCCCTTGCTACAGAATTAGAGTATTAGTCAGATTTTCCAGGGTGGAAGATGGCTTTTGATTCGGATAGCAACATAATAGTACAAGATTGCATGCAAAAATGAAAAAGGACAAAGAACAAGAACAAGATTCTTCACTTTTTCTCCCTGTAAACCATGTCAGATAGTTTTTTGTTTGTTTTATAAGTCTCTGCTATAATGGCTTTTCTGATCCCTTTCTCTTTCTGAATTTTTCCTTGAATGGACAAGGTCAAAAGAGCTGAACCTCTCAATTTCCCTGAATCTTTATTCTTGATTAAATTTCTAATAGAAAACTAGATTTAAATATGAAAAGCAAAAAAGTGAATTTCATTTCAGGAGGGGACCTCTTTTGCTATGTAAGCTTCCACTTCTGCAGAATCTTAGAAGGCAAAAGCACTCTTCAGTACCTTTCACAATACATACGCACACACACACACACACACACACACACACACACGTACAAAAACCTATGCTTGCCCAGAACCTAGCAGGAATAGGTTTCACACAGGAATATGTTAGATTAATTTCTTGGATTTATAACTACATTGCAGTCTAAACTACTCTTCTGTTACCATGAGCTATTTTTGCCTTTATTGAGCTTAAGATAAAGCAGCAGGATTCAGACTTCCCAGGTTCACATAGCTGAACTGGCAGCTTAGCTTCTTACACCCCTACATATGGCTACAGAGAAAACAACTCCACCATGGCAAGGTAGATGTTTAAATATACATGACATGAACTATTTTCTTGCTTACCCAAAGTGCTTAATTTACCTCCTAGGAGAGAACATGGCTAGGAAATGAGGAGGACCTCATCTCAAGCATCTTTAAATGTCTACTCCCAACAACATTAAGTCAAGATTTTGGAAAGGAAAGCAGCTGGAATGGCTCTTGGGTTTGCAGAGTGCAGAGAGCAGCTTATGCTTGGAATTACAGCTGTCTAAGTACTTTTTGATTTATTTAGTATATACTAATGTGCAAACTTTCACGTCTTATTTGCCTAGTCAATAAAAACACACAAAAAAATCTGGACAGCATAAAAATAGAGTATATTCAACACATTTACCATCTCCCCCTTGTTGCACTGCAACTCTGTCTTGATCTCTGCTCTTATGCATTGCCACTATTAAAAAAAAGTCAACACTGATTCAGAGAAACAGTCAATGATTTTGAGAATTTCCCAACCGCAGTCTTATTTGCAATATTTAACACATTTTAATTTCATGAACAAGTAACATTGAGACAAAATGTACCTAGCTAAGCAATACGCATTGTTCCTTACCCAAAGCTACGTGTTGTATGATACGTCTCATGCAGTATTTGTCCCTTATGCATCCATCACACCACTCATCACACCGTAACCAAATTATTAGCAATATCTCTTACTTTAGACATCTCTGAGCTCAAATGACCTTTCTCAGCTATTTAACATCAATCAGTCATACACCATAGTGAGCTTCACAGCATTTCAAGCACAGCAGGCTGGAAAAACAATAATTCTGTGCTCTGGGCTGCAATTTTCAATTAGTGCCTGTTGGAGATGTTGTTACATCAAATACAACTACAACATTCTAAATTTCATTCCAAATTGGGCAGGGGATTAGCAAAGGAAAAGGCCCTTCCTAATCCTTTGTGAGCCCTCAGCAGTTCTTCCTATTTGCTGTGAGAGGTCACCATCCTTTCTGACTTCTGAGCTTTCACAAGCTTATGTTATAAGTGAACGCTGAGATGTTAGGTAAACAATTTTAGTTCAGCTAGAAGAACACATGCTCCCCACTAAAAAAACATATATAGTTACAAGAAGAGTGTTTACCTTAGTCTGCAACTTTGGCTTTCACAAAGGATACCAGCAAAATAAAGCCTTCCTTTACAAACAGATCAAAAGTCTTTATCCCCAAGTGAGTAGGGCCATTGCCTATTTGTTAGCTATATGTTAGAACATGCTTCAAAGCGTGGTGGCAACTTAGAGCTGGAAACACCTCGATCCTTTGGGTGATGAATAAAGTAAAGATTAGGAGATGGGGAAGCACTTAACAGCTACTAGAGACATAACAGGGACAGGTCACTGTGGTCACAGGCAAGACTTTTGTTTAAGGCAGCGTCAAAATTTGAAACCAATATCTTCAATGTAAATTAATTTTGGAGTTAGGCAAAGAGAATGGCAAGAGAATGATCTTCAGTTTCTTAATGTTATTTGTGATGTTGTTATTGTCCATCCTTCAAAGTCCGCTTAGGTAAGGTAACTTTTTGTAGGTGTCAACAACCTGCAATATCAGCCTGTAAGAAATTTTGAAAGATTTTCTTTAATCCAAATTTTGATGTTCTGAACATAAAGAATTTTTAAATAATTTCTCTCGCAAACGATAGTAGAGTATTTAAAAAGTATGTTCTCTGTATGGTCATTTCAAGCAAACAGTATTGCTGCAGCAATTAGGGAGGAAGGAAACATGTGTTTTCTGCTAGGTGTTTTTACCCAAGCTAGCCAGCATTGAATATTCAATCACATAGTGTTTTGACAGTTGGTGGTTATTACTGGCTTTTGTTTTTCTTATTTGTATCTAAATACTGCCTGTAAAGTATCAGGAATGGATATGAGTCTCATACAGCTCTAAGACATTTTTGTGTGAATGACAGCTGTTGGCAGCTGTTTATCTTTTTTTTTTTTTAAAGCTCAGAATAATAAGCACAGTGTGTTTCAGAAATGAATACAATTTAGACTAAGTTTAGACTCAAAAGATTGGATCAGCTCACTAAAGCTTATCAAAAAAATCTAGTTAGCCTTAAAATTAATCTAAACATCACACAAAACATCTCAGATGTTATTTCATTCTGGCTCTTTTTGAAGAGGAAAGCGAGTCCAGCCATGCTGGTCACTGTTCATGTGTCACTGTTGGCATGTGAGGGGTCTCTGCCTGTCATCCAGCCCCTTTCCATGCAGTGCTGGGTGCTTCACCAGGGCCTCGAGGCAGAAGCTGTAAACTCCAAAAGCTCATCTCGGAGTTAGCAGAATTAAAGAGCAAAATTTTCTCGGCAAGCTGAGCACACAAAGTCGGAAAGAAAGCAAAGCAGCTGAAAGAAAGAGGAACACTTGTTGTGTCCTTTCTGCTGTGGGATCAGCATTTGGAAGGTCTGAAAACATACAGGGGTTTAAAGAGGACAAAACTGTTCCTAGAGCCCAGGCAGAGGGGTGTGATGGATGAGCTCAATAAAACTCTGAGTTAAGGCTTTGGTGAAATCATGCCTGATAGGCCAAGTATTATCTCACCTCAAACTGTGTAAAAAGTTGAAGAAATACATGATAGCTTTGCCTTTTTTTTTGTTTTTTCTTTTTTGAGAAGGAATCATTTACATTTCAATTCCTACTTAAATGAGATTCCCCCAAACATGAAAAGAAAACAAATCGGTTCTTGCCAGATGACAAACTTTCAACAAGCATAAAAATCAAAGAAAACTTATATTGCCTAGAAATGAAGATGCAAACATGTTAAGTAGCAGAATATGCGAGAGAAATACATGAAAAGCTAGTAGCAGGCAGTTTGGATAACACAGCCTACTCAAACACTGAATATGAACTTCTAATAATATGCAGTGTAAAATAATAAACAGTTCAGAAATAGGAAGCATTAACTATACAAATCAGTACATCAGAAGCTGCACAGCAGCCATTCAGCTTCAACAGAAATGTCTGCTCCACGTCTACATGGACAATGCGACAAAATGCCCAAACTAATCAACGCAAACCTATATCTGGTGAAATATAATTTCTGTTGCTTAAATTGCTAGCGAAAAAGTAGCACTTAAAAGCCCAGGCAAATTAATAAAAATCTTCCATTAACTAGCAAGTATCTTTTGTCTTGTTTGGCAGCCCACTCCCACGCAGGAAAAAATAATTTCAGAAACTAATTCTAATTTGTCAGTTTAGATCACCAGCTTACACAGGACCTTGCATCCATTTAATTCTGTTCAACCTTAGTGATCTTAGAAGAGTCTTCCCCAAGTCAAAATTTCCTTTATGGAGTTCTCTGGAAGGTTTCCCCAATCAGTTCACAGTGTCATATCCAGTCTTTAGTCAGGCAAAACACATCAGGGGGAAGTGGATTATTCAGGAAGAGAAAAAGGACTTCCATAAATACTCTCGAGATAGTTACAAACTATGGTTGCCTGCAGGTTGTTGTCAGAAGTGCAGAAAAAGGAACGCTCTATCTTTAGAAATACAGATTTCATCAAGAAAAAATAAAATAAAAATTATCTGAATTTTCATAACTTGTTTTTTTTTCTGCAATTATAAAGCAAAAGCTTGAAATATATAATTTAGATATGCTTTTATAATACATTATGCAAGGGTTCACAAAACATACATATTTTATATATATATATATATAAATATATATATATATATATATGCACACACACATCACACATTATAGAAGTGCTTCCAGAAAGACACTACCTCAATGTTCAGGTATGCAAGAACATCCAAGCCCAAGCAAGTCCCGCCAACCTGTGCAAGAGCAGCACAGGTTCCTTCTCACCTTCAAGAATAGCCAAATCCAAGCACTCCAAAGTCACCACACAGAAGTCTATGGCACAAGGAATTGAAAGATTCAATATAGAACCTGTTAGACATAAGGAGGCATCATAAATGAATCCTTATAAAGTCTGTCCAGAGCTGACAATTTAAATGAGGTTTTTAATACATTTATATTTCTAGTTTATATATTTAATGCTTCTCCTTGATATATTTAGGATACAACTTGGAGTTAGAGTCAAACGTGTTGCTCAAAGACAATTAGGCAATAAAGAACAAATCATAACTATGCTGGCTCATTAAAATCTTTCTGCTGGTCCCTTTGGAGGCAGCAATAACACTCCTGTACATTCACTTAAGTTTTCTAAAACCCTTCTGCTTTATTCTTCTGGTTTAGAACTTGTGAGCTGAATTTAAATACATGCATTTTTGGAAACTGCTTGGGTTTATGAAAGCCATCCTAGCTTTATCTAAAAAGTAGAAGAGACAATAAATGTCCTGGGAAATAAAATACACACAGAAACTAGATTATTGTATCAAGTACATCAAGTAGAAGTTATTTCAAGTATATTCAAGTAGAAGTTATAAAGTGCAAATAAGTCCTTGATAACCTGCTAACACACTATATCAAGAGAAAGGACACTCGCACTCAGGTTACACCTTGGAAATCTGTGAAACAAATTTTGCACTAAAGGTCTTATCAAAAAGAAAACGTACAGCTACATCCACCATTAACATTGAGAAATTAATCTTTCTGGTGGATGTTGAAGACTCAGCCTGGCCAACACAAACCAAGTGCTTGTGCAGAACTCTGTTCTGCTTACTCGTATACAGTGCAAAACTCCAATGCAGTTTGAGGAGTGCAAGACTACCTGTTTACGTTTCTGCTGCCATAACCACAGCACAATTCCATCTGTCTTTAAGTATTTTTATCCTTTTTGGGCTACCTCAGCAGCTTGCTGGGACAGATGCGCTTGGTTCCAGCTCTGGAAGAGCCACCTGGGTCCCCAGCCCGGCTCTGTGCAGATCAGCTGCAAGCGCCGGCTGTGCTCAGGTTAACACAACAGGTCTGACCACCGGTTCATCAGCAACTAAATGGCCCTTGAAGGATCAGCTACCGGGCAAAATAAAAGCTGTGCAGTTCTAGAAGCCCTCTTTATCATATATTAAAATGCTCTGATTTAGTAAGAACTGCACATGATGTAGTAAGAAAAAAAGACATCATCTTAAACTTCCTTCCAATGGAAACCACAAGCAATTCCTTGATTAACATGCAACAAATTCTAAGTTAGTCAAACTTCCTTCTTAATCGGCAACACGCCTACAATGACGTCTCTTGAAGATATTGCAGTCTCCCACACTTAGAAGAAACAGAAAGCATTATCCTGGCTAAAAATGAGGTCATCGCATAATTAAGAATATTTCATCCAAACCTGTACTAGAAGCTAATGACAGAACAGGACTTTCCAGGTAACTTTCACAAAGACATAGGATCAACTAGGAAAATTATGATTAACAAAAATCAATACTAAAAATCCCCCTAACTAATAAACTAAACCAATAAAAGCAAACTGAAAAATAGCCCCTTAACTTCTCTCCTCCCTCAAAAAAAAAAAGATTTCATTAATCCATAATTTATAAGGATCACTTCAAGCAGCCATTCACCACCCCAGGTTTCTGTCCCTCAGAGAGATCCAAGAGGCGCCACATACTGTGTTCCTTTCATGGTCAAAGCTGATATAATTAAGCTGTCAATGTATTGACAGCCTACCCACCATGGCCCACCATTTCCAATTAACACTGCTGCACCAATAGAACAACAACAACAGAGTCAAAAAAAGGTCCGAGCAATATTCTATGAGGATAATGCTCTCTCCTCCCTCCCACCCCAAAAAAAAAAAAAAAAAAAGATCAAAAGTGATCCTTAAAAAGCTTAACCAGTTATCAATTGGAAAAGTTACTGTATTTGGCTCTAGAGCAGACTAAGGTGGGAGCAGTTCAGGCCTAAGAAGGCAAAGCAAAAACAAGGGTCCACAGGACAAAGGCAATTTCCTCCACATAACTACTACTTAGGCCAAAATGGATCTTTCTTGGGAAGCTTCCTAGGAATTTGTTAGGTGCCAATAAACAGCTGTTCAAGGATATTCATGCAATTATCCAAAACACACAGCAGAAATATGCTAAGATTCAAACTGGGGTAAATTTCTATTAAAAGAATGTGTCAGAAAGTAGGACAAGGGCTATTCTGTTTTTTGTTTTGTACTCAGCCTCCCACCAACAGGAATCTCTTCAGATAAAAAACACTTACCTCTGCAGTTTTCCCGGTTAAATTTTTTTTTGGATGTTCCTGAAATTGAGAAGCACATTGAAAGCCTTGGCAGGACAGGCTTTCCATTGCTGTTTTTTCAAGTCTCTAATTTAAATCCAAGAAAATTCCTAACGTGAAAGTGATCACTTGATGAACTGTCATTTCAGCCTACGAGAATTACAAGTTCCGATTTCCTTTGCCATTGCAATGACACAAGAGCAATTCCTGGCTTCTTTAAACAAAAGCTAAAGGCAGCAGTCACCTATAAATTAAGGCTGAGTTAGTCTTTAATGTTTAAATCTGGTGTAAGTAAGCATGGAAAGAACTGGTTATTTATTTCATCTTTTGAATTGAAGACTTTCTGAACCTATCCAAGGCTGGAATACTTGACTGTGCTTATTACAAAAGTAGCAGTCCTTTGCAAGATGCTACGTGCTCTAGTTACAGTCTGTTCCAATGAGCAGCTGTAAACACTGCAGAAACACTCTCAGAGACTACGCTACTGGTCCATTGCCATGTGCGCTAGGGGGAAGGAGAAGGAGCCTGTTTTACAATATACAAATTGGAATTCACAGATGTGCACTGTGAAAACCTGTATGTGCCTTATTAGTCTTAGTAGACTATTCCAAGAATACTACTTCATGATTAGGACACCATCTCCAATAGCAGTTGGTACTTGATGATCACTTCTGACATTAGTTCAACTTGGCTTCAGTGTTTGTTTGCAAGTAATCTGCTGATGGAGGGCAAATCTCTTAATTATGTTGTATATATTCCACAAATCAGCATACCAATTAAATGTAAGCTTTCTTACATTTACATCCTTCTCACAGTATTCATTTTCTGCCACGTACCTTCATCTAGAGAGACGAGACTGCTCCTAAACCCACCTAAATGGGTCTAGTACACACACTTTTCAAAGCAGATTTATCATCAGCTTGTGCAGACTTGAAAGCCCACCTCCCTACCCACTATTTGTAGCCACAATGCAACTTCATAGAGGATAAAGATTTCTAAAAACTTTGATCCATAAAGTGTGAAGTTAAGAGGCAAGAAAAAATGTGATTAGAATACTGATTTCTTCCTACAGGTACTTGATTTCACAGCAGTAGTCTCAAAGGTGCTGAGTGAAACTACACTTGAAATAATATAATCCCTAAAGATCCATGCTGAAGAGCTACACTCATCTAGGCAGAATGTGTTGAAAGAATGGAAATTGCAATCCTGTTAAATTTGTTTCTTATATACTGAGAGAACCTTCTTGGAGCTTAGATCTTTATTAGTCTGACAGGATGCGTGACAAAGCAAGGTGTTTGTTAAACCAGTGACATGTTGTAAGACTGCAGCTCAGATTTATGCTTTTGTCTAAGAAAAGCAAGACTGCAGCTCCTCCTTCTCCACTTTCTTCTATAAAATTTCCTACTATTCCTTGCTCTTGGCTAGCTTTCCATTGCTTTACTCAAAATACAAGGTAATCATCTTCATTAGAATAAAACCAATTGTTCCAAGAAGAAGCTCCCAGAACCAGTGCTAAACAGAGGGAGCAAAATATATGAAGGAAATAGCATGTAGTTTTGGGTTTTTTAGGACTGAAACTACCTTAAAATATTTTTTTTCCTGGTAGACTGGTAAAGACAATGCTATTTCACAAAACTTTGGTTCCATTAACAATCCTCCTCCCCAATACACAACATTCCTTGAGTTCCTTCAGTGGTATAACAGATGTACTTGAAAGATGCTGTAGTATAGACCCATGGATGCTTTGAGAAAGCATATGATTAAAACACAAAGATTTTTGTTTCTGTTCCTGTCACTGGCTCTCCTCAAAACATACAAAATAAAAATTTAACCTCTGCAGTTCTCATCTCCTTCTGGGAACAAGCGAGTTTTACATCTATCTGGAAAGCACTTTAAGATGAGCAATCAGAAAGCATCATGATAAAATTTAGACATTCATTTTGAATGAAAGCTTTTTGGGTTATGCCTGAATAGTTTTTAGAGACAGAAAAGCCTTTAAAAGTTTTCTGTGGCCTTAGCTGCTTTTTCCAGGACACACCTGTGAAAAAATTTTGATGCAGCTCAAATTAGGAATTTGCAAGTCAGCTTGACTGAAAAAATGAAAATATTCTACAGGAAAATAAACAAAAATAATGTGAAACAGTGAATTAATTTGGTACCTATTAAATTCCTTTTTGCCTCTTTAAGAAGAGCCTATGTTTTCTCAAATACTTTGGCTGCTGAAAATCGTAACTGAAGTAGATGGAAAAGCAGCAGCTCATCCCCGAGCTGAGATACACTTTGATGATATTGTTAGTATCTTCTGAAAAACCTTTTCAGAGATTTAGTGCAGCAGGCTGTTTCTAATTTTAAGATACATTCCTCAGTCTTTCACTCAATGTATTAAACTATTATATAGAAATACAATATTACCTAGTGAAAAGCAGACAAAAACATGAAGAGCCCAAGTACTGCATAAGATGAGACATACTCATTTTTGTTGTATTATGCTATTCCAAAGTATTTTAATATATCTAATACCAACCACTGCAGAGACACAAGTAAAACTTGAATGAGATAGGACTATTTTTGAAGCAAAACTCATATTTTAAAAAACAGAGTATGCCCACATAATTAAATAGATTAAGTGGAAAAATTTATGTATGTCGTAGGAACCTTCAAGTTACATATGACCTCTGACAATTGGAAATACATACATATTTTTGAAAAAACAGGTCAGAGAATGATGGCTCATTAAGACTATGAAGCCTTTTACCAGCTTGTCAAAGCAGTTGATTTCCTTCAATCAGTATTTGCTCACTTTGCAAGATAAAAGCAATGCTCAGTTTCATTGCTTTATAATGTTTGTATACTCACACATAAAAGAGATTCACATAAAAATAGTTACAATCACTTCAGTATCAAAATTGGAGCTGGACAAGTATACTGCCAACAACTGATTTCACCCACTGCTTACCATGCAGGAGTTTAGAAAATAAAACAAATGAAATTACCTATTTGGATCCTGAACTTTCTGAATGTGTAAGGTCCAGAGAACAGGCTCAAGTCTATTCCTGAGTAACCCTTTTTATTTAAAAGCAACTGTATTGAAATTATTCTTTCTTCTGCTTATAGCACCATGCATTGCTCTGAGATAAAACTAGCACAAGAAAACCAATGCTTTGGACCTCCATGTCTGCTACACTTGAGGGTCATTTTACATCCATCCTAAGTAACAATTTAGCACCTCACAAAGGCTTCAGGGCTTTTCTGAAGCCTGACAGCAGCACATGGAACAGAAGCCAGAATTTGTAAGTACTCCTGGCTCTTTGAGCAACCTTGATAATTACATTAATCTGCTGGAAATCTAAATGCTCCTTTGCTTCAGTGGAACTGGGGAGAGGAGATCCTACAGGATCTAGTTTCCTCTATAAACCAGTTTGTCTTAGCTGGTCCTCATGCCTTAGTGTTATCTGAAGTAGCACTAATAGTTTCCTGGACATCAAAATTCCCAAACATCCTGAAACAGAGCAGCCACACAGAGGAGGGAGAGCTCAGCCGCTCCTCTGCCCTTCCAGCCAGTCTTCAGAGAATCACAGAACCTACAAGGTTGGAAGGGACCTCTAGGGATCATCTGGTCCAACCTTCCCGCTCCATCGGGCACACCTAGAGCAGGTGGCACAGGGCGGCATCCAGGCGGGTTTGGAGACCTCCAGAGAAGGAGACTCCACAAC
>JAUBOD010000770.1:1907830-1930904 GCA_032353885.1 Nothura maculosa
CTGAAAATTAATACAAGCTATTAGATGGTCTTTGTAATACGACTATAGAAGCTGGGAATGATCATAAATACTTACATGATCTATTTCTTCTCCACACACAAGAGTGGAGGCAAATGTTACAACCATATTTTGAGTTCATACGTTTATACTTACTAATTCAAGGTATTTTTCTCCGGAACCACAGCAAAACAGTTTGGTCTTTCTATCCTGGATGCTGTTTTCCTGCTCCATTTTCTCGCTTCAGACTTTGATAGACCTGTTGCTGTCTTCCCAAAGTGGATACTCCTATTGCCTTCCCTTGCTATTGCTTTTTCCCTTCTGACCCTTCCTTAATATATTTCCCTCAAAATTTGCTGCCAATAAAATCAGGTACTGCATATTTCAAGAAAACAAGCTAAAAATAAGCTGAAAATATAACTTAACCGAACTTATTAAAACTTTGTTCAAAACACGAACAAAAGCTACCACCAAGGAAAGGTGCACGATATGTGTCCTTGTTGTGGCAGCAGCCAAAGTTCCAGGCGCGTGAGCTCGTTGGGAAGCGCCTTTCGATGAAGCAGCTGGGGCAGAACGTGCAGTAAACAAACACTGCCAAGCGAGAAGCAGATGTGCTCGGAGCACAGAGATAAACCTAGCTCAATGGGAAACGCTGCCTACTATCTGATGTATTGGGGAGGAGAAAAAAAAAGAAGTTTTTGCTGGAAGTTTTGATGTATCACACTGCATGAAGAAGTCATTTTATTCATTCACAACTGAAAGTATAAAAGTTTAAACTCATGCCTGTCTCTAATCCATTAGTCAGTAATGATGAAGTAACATTACTTCCTTAGAGTAAGAAAGTAGGAAGCCTCAGGATTAAGACTGGATCCACACCAAGTTGGCCTTTTGCAGCAATGAGGATTTCCAAGATGCTTCTCGTATTTGGCCATGATGCTATGGCATTTAACAGTGATGAAACATAAAATACTACTCACTACTTTTTAATAAACACTGAAAAGTTGTTGTTCGTTTTTTCTAATGCCATTTCACTCACCATACTCTTCATATCATCTTTTCATTGCATCCTTTTTCAAGCTGAAGACTCTAGTCTCTTCATACATAAAAAGCCATCTCACTCCTCTGATCATCCTTTCCTACTTCTTAGAGCTTCTTTCTAAGTTCTACCATACCCTATCTAAGGGCAGGCAGCTAGAACAGCTCAGAATAGCAGATGTGCATGCATTGGGGCACAGAAAGAGGCTCTTTGTTTTGCTTCTTATTCCTTTCCCATTGATTTTAATGCTACAATTGCCTTTTCATAACTGCTAGGGACTGGACAGACAATTTCAAAGGAGGGGTCTTTTCCAACTGATGAATTCAGAACCCTTTACTGTGGCAGTCGTTGCAAGTAGATGGTTTCAGCCACGTGCAGGGCTTAGCATTTAGCATTCCTGAGCATCTTGGCACAGCGATGCCTGCACCGCATCCCCATTGCTCAGAAAATTAGGAAAATAATTTTTTTCTAAATTATTCTCACTGTTACTTTCATTTATTTTCTTGATTTTTTCCCTTCTGATAAATTTGGCTGAAGAAATAAAATACAAACTGAACAGAAAGAGAAAATGGAGTATATTTGAACTATGTCTATATGCTTTTTAAAAAAACCTCTTATGTTCATCATCAGAAAGTGAAGAAACTACAATGCTGCCTTTCTTCCAATAGTCTAATACTGCTAAACTCTCAATGAATGTCTTAAATCAGAGATCTCTATGAAGCAGAATTTTTCGTGTATTAAAAGTAGGCCTATGGTTGCTAAGACAATTACACTGAGCTTATTTTTACCATGGCCTACAAAGAAGGTAATCCTTCTTATTAACGGTTCAAATATTGAATGCGGTAGGCAGGTTTAATGGAATTATCTTTTCACTGTCAAAAGTGCCACCTGACATTAATCCCCTGGTACCAGTAATAAGATTAAATGAGAAATTTTACCTTTGGCATTGTACGAGAGACTGAAGCATGGGAAGAAACCTCATCATTGGTTTAAAAAGATTTAGTGTCAATTGTTTGGCCATCCAGCGGAAAGTCTCCAGGAGAAGATAGAGGAATGGCAAACAACAACAACAACAAATTCATTAGCTTTTCTGCCTAGTGATAACATTAGAGAAAATAATACTCCCAATCATGTGATCCAGGAATGGATACTTTAAGAGCTGGAAATATCAAGTAAATATGAAAGAAATATCTACAAACAGAGAAAAATATTCCTGACAATTTAAACAACAAGATAAAACTGCAGAAGATTGCTGAAATATTACTGACCAGACAATTAAAAAAAAAAAGAAAAGAAAAGAAAAGAAAAGAAAAGAATAGGAAGAACTGTGTGCTTACAAAGGTTGTGGATGACCCAAACGTGGTTGGCATTAACCGAGAGGTCAGTGCCACAAAAATATTCACGCTGCAAGCCCAGAAGACTTGCAAAGGGCAGGGTCACCACCTCTGGGGACTAACGAGCTGAATGATGGTGCTAGAGGAGCAACCTGAGTGAGAATAGTTGAGAAGAGAGAGACTGACATATTAATCACAAGAGGAGTAACAGTCTCCAACAAATGGGGCTGTAAAAAGAGATATAAATAAATAATCATGATGAGGGATATCAGCTAGTTTACTATATATATCTTTTGGTTACCATAATCAAATGTGTGTTTGAAGTGAAACATGGGACAGGTCAGATAAACAAGTATTTTATAAGCAACAACACAGGGCTTTGATTATTTAAGTCAACCCAGGATGAGGTTTGGATCCTAAGCTCTGGTTTTACTTTAGCAGGATTCAAGTACAATATCTAACAGAAGCCGTTTAATTTAATTTTTTTTTTTTTTTTTTGAACTTCTGCCATATCACTTGTGTCTTACTCAGGAAATTTCCATACTAGGGTTTTCTGTAGATCTGAGAAAGGAGCAGGTGCTTCAGGCAATGCCATTTTCATATGGTACTCGGCAGGTAGCCCAGAGGCTATTGGAGGCTCATTTTAATTACTTGGCACCACAATCCAATTAAAGCACATACAAAAAAAAAAAAAAAAGTTAGCTGTTACACAATGTTTGGTACAAATAATTTAAACTAGTACTCAGAAAAGCAAAGTAAATCTTTAAGATAATGTTTTACTTAAAAATTTGAGACCATGTAAGAATTCTTTTAATGATTTTAATACTTTTCAAATATCAAGAAACTCAGTTCCTTTACTGCTAGGCTAAATACATGCTACAAGAGTGTTCTTCTGTGCAAAGTTACCTAAGTAATAATTTTGCCTATGAGCATGGGGACAAGAGCCATTTTGCTCTCATCCTTCATCTATAGAAGGAGGAGGCACCTAGTTATTTTCTTCTCAAATTCTATTATTTTCCTGTTGTTTCTCAATTTAGTAATCTAAATTAAAATCCAGTTGGGGTGAATACTGAGTTTTTTCTACTTGTATGGGAGAGGCAATCATTTCTTGCCTTCCATGAGCAGAGTGCAATGTGGAACTTCCCATATTACTTCAGGTCTTTTTAGCATCCTTAGAATTTCCACAAAATAAAAAGTTCCTTTAAAGCCAGGAGTAAAATTAAATAGAACATTATCTCCAACAAATTTCTAAAGTACTAAGTTCTTGTTTACCCAGATTCTGCTCACATCTGAAGCAGCTCTATTAACTGAGTTACACCACAGTATTTATCCTTTCACCAAACACAATGTAGATTATATTTAAACTCTGTATAGCTCCATAGCTGCCCATTGATTTATGAATTGCACTCTCTATGCAATAAGTGAGTCCAAAAATATTTTAAAAAATCTGATCAAGTGGAATTTCAATTAAAAATGGGATCTTCGGACACCACAGCAGCAGAATATTTTAAAAATATTTTAAGCATTTAATATTTTCAAATCTGTTATTTTGTGATCCTTAATGTTTCACAAGAAGATCAAAACAGAAACAGACACAGCTGGTTTTATTCTTCCTACTGGTCAAAGGCTCTGACTTCAAAGTGCACCTGGAGGTTTGGAATCATTATTCACCAATTAAATGACAGTCACTGTACTAGAATATTAATAGCAATTTTGCTACTGACACCCATGAGACAAGTATTTGTCCCACACACTTCACAGAAAAACTCTTTCATTCTTCTATTTTCCTTCCTCTTTGTCCTTCAAAGTCACCTCAAAGATCATCACAACGACCTGTCTCTTACAAATGCAAATCAGTCGCTGATTTTTTTTTCTAGAGAAGAGGTACATAAAGCTGAATTCTGAGCTATAAAGAGAAATGCTGCTCAGATTTTTTTTTTAATTAGTAAAAGGTTAAAAATATTTTCCCACTCATTTATTATTAGTATGAATAAGCTCTTAAAATATAGATGAACCTGGTAGTATAAGAATTGATTCAAATGAAGAAAATATATAAAAATCCTCAAGATTTAGAAAGTGTTATAGACCAAGTTTGAAGGAAACAGAAATCATCAGAAGAAATTCACTACTACAAGTATTTATAATTTATACCAGTGTAATCAGTTAACACATGGAACATTATCAACAGCTTGAATTCCACAGAGATAGCAGAGTGACTATTTGTAACACTCAGAGGCAGAAGTAACAGCGAAATTACGCTACAATTCAAGAAAAAAATAAGATCCAAGAGGAAAGGGTTGGCTTTTCACACATACACACAGAGTCTTTAAGGTCATGATCGGGAAAGCTGCAGTCCATGGTGTTTTTGCCTCATCATTTGAAAAGCTGAAGGCCGCACAAGCGCGCGGGGACATGGCTAAATCATGGCCAGACAATAAACACATGTCTTTGCTGAAACAATCCACAGTCTAGCAAGGGGCCCAGAGGTGATTTTCATTATAAGAGATTGGGTATCCTGGTGGAGGAAGTCTCTGGTGCCAATTGGTGAGGTCATGTCAAAACCTAGCATATATTTTTTTTATTTTTTTTTTTTTTCCGCAAAATGTAGGTTAAAATACGGGCTTGCAGAAGGATGGCCAGTTTCTAAGGACATAGGGGTGTTCACTACCGGCTTCCAACAGCAGGTAATAACTGAACAATTTCAGTGTGATGGGAGCATTGTGATCAACTCTTGCCGAAATTGAAAAGTGGCATTTTTATAAAAAGCATTTTTAGGCTTTTTCTCCTTCAAGAAACATTTTTACAAGCATGAACACAACAGTCCAGTAGTCGAGACATTTTACAGCAGCAAGAATTCACGGGCACTAACAGAAAATACTCTGCCAAGCAGAACACAAGCTGCCAATACATCATTATGCAGCATCAGGAATCACCTTAGCTCGGCCGCCGTGCCAGCTCCAGCGGGTTCCTGGAGCTCCTGGAAGAGTGCTGTTTATTCCCGGCACCTTTTCAGCCAGACACTAGAGAGAAGGTAGACAAGGGAGCAGAGCCAAGTCTTCCTGCCCTGGCTGTAACACACACAGAGGCTCGAGGCACCCAGCCCTTTGGCAAGCTGCTAGGCACGCAAGGCAAGAAGCCAGAAGTCACACAGAGACAGCAATAAAGCAAAGTTACAGCCGAGATGCTAATTTTGGCTCAAATTCTGCAGGCCAGGAAAATATATTGGTTTTGCAGTAGACACACAAGGACAATGTTTAGCAGTGGATGAGGTGGTGAAACAATATCTACTGTCTGAAACAGTCTAGGAAAGTTGGGTTTAGAAATATATTCTGAGGAATATAACTATTTGAGGAATAAGAGCAAATTCCATACATAAGCCATTTAAAAGGCTGAAGAAAACATCATGTTAAAACTTGCTAATCTTAAGAACATATTAATTTGCCCCAACATTTGTAAATCTCTCTCCATACATGAAAAGTGACTGAAGCCAATAAAACAGGAAGCAGGCACCATTTTGAGGATGCTGCCGCTTTGAGGAGTCTGGAATGGAAAAAGATGATCATTCCTGCCCCATCTGTCATCTGGATGCTGAGTTCATTTAAAAGTGTTACAGTAGTCATCAGGAATCTGAGAGGATGATCACTGGGCTGAGCATAAGGCACCCGGATGAATGTGAGCGCTTTGAAAGGAGCCCATGCAATAACCCCACTGCCTTGCAAAGTCAGCATCTGATTTTTCAAAGGGGATCCAACTGTTTGCTCTACAAAGACAGACTTCTAATTTGAAGCATGTTTTTAGGGTTTTTTTCCTCCATCTCTTCATCTCATCTACTTGTACATAATAGTTGCTCATAGCAACTGCATATTATTTGCTCATTATTTTCTTTATTATTTTATATTCACAATAGAAGAGCCTTTAGGATCTTTCAACCTTAGAACTGTGAATGCAAATAAATTTTACTATATTATCTGCACCGAGTGTCATGCAGTTTATGGGCAAGGTCTGTGAATAACACACACAGTTTCAAAAAAAGAAGATGCAAAAGCATTTCTATAGAGTTTGCTTTTAATCTTTGCACTAGGTAGTAATACTTTAACAAATATTTATATCATCTGATTAAGAAAAATGAAAATTCTGTTGTTGGCACCTATAACACCAAGTCCCTGCCAAGATCATTATGTTATTAAGTCTTCTAGGACAATAGGCAAATTCCTGATATTATCACTCCCTGCAAAAATGAAGAAGGCTACTTTTGCTTTGCAGAAGCTATAAATTTAAGAGGGAAATGAAAATATCACTGTTCTAACAGCATAGTCCTGCATAAATGACCTCACAAATACATAGACTGCCCAACATGCACTAAATTAAGGTCCAGCAAATATGCACAAACATGCTGTCGAATTTCTGCTGAAAGACAGTTTTCCCAAAGGCAATATACTTGTGCAAAAGGATTTAAATTGATGCTTTATTGCACATCAACACCTTTGATTTTGAAGTGTGATTTCTATGTAAGTTTCATATTTTAACTGTTAGAAGCCCTCTCAGAGAAAATTTTGTCACTAGTGAAAGGAAAACAATGTATTAATACTCTCTAATGAAAATTAAAAGCTTCAAGAAAATCCTTTCAGCTGCCAGTTATCAACTTGGGTGTATATTTAATTAGAGAAGTCACTTGATCTGAGTTTTATTCCACGGATATTAAACAGAAGGTAGCAAATTGCAAGGACACTTGCAGCCAGTTGCCTGTTCGATGCATTAAACACAGGCACCTTTTGGCCAAAGCTTGTGTTTGCTTCTCCTTCAGCACTTGGTTCCGTGCAGTTAACAGGTTCTGTGCTCTGCCAGTTCTACCACTGCAGCACTTTAGTAGAACAGCACTTGGTTCTTAAACCAAACTGTTTTTCTTTACTTCTCCCTTCAAGCATTATCCAAGTATCATGCACCAAAACTGACTCCCTCTCTACAGCTTATCCCCACAATCTAAGGAAAGCCCATTTCAGGGCTCCCACATCCCACCTGCTGTGTTCATCAGTTTGTCAAGAGTGCCAAGAAATGGAAAATACTCAAAACCACCAAAGAACAAAGAAAAACAACAAATTTTACACCTATCTATATTTTATCATTTTTCACTTTTATTTTGCCACAAAACCAAAACATGAACACTTGCCATGATTTTCTATTAAAATACAGAAAAGAGTAAACAACCACATGCTTATGACTACCTTCCTGGCTTCCTTTCACCTTTCTTGGCAAAGCTCATAATTTAGTAAAGGACTTTTTATTTCTTATTCTTGTCCTTATACCTATATATACACACATACATATATATATAAAATTCTTCTTTAGTACTCTTTGCTTCGTCTGAGCCACTACCCAAATGCACTTACAACAGCCACCAACACTAAAAAGTTCTTTTATATAATCCCTTCTTTGCAGTCTCTTATTCAACATTTCAGCCCCTACGGGAATTTTCAAATTCATGCCAATTTGCATTAGTTACTTTACAGTGATTACATGACACTTCATAGACTAGAGCTAAGATTATCACAACACTTTCCTGATAAATGGATTACTACAACTCGCCCAAAATTTTGGGCAACTCTGTGCAGAAAAGCAAGTAACAAATTCCTACATTTTGAATTATGATTTAACCTTGCTTGAATTCAAACAAGTTTTACAAGTTTAGGGGCTTTTTTAAAAAAGGAAAAAGCTATGCTTCTTAAAGTTTATATTTCATCCTATTTAGCCACATAGCTTATTATGTGAATAACATACATGCAGAAATACATATTATTTTTCCTTCAGGAAATGTATATATGAATGCACATGAAAAAACATGCAGGTGTGCCTTGCACCATTTCATGAGTTCACCAGATATCATATTTACTAATATGCTTTTTTAGCAGTTATCTATATGCCATATTCTTATGTTTAAAGAACTTAAGCCCTACAGTGCTGACCCAACTAACCCAAGCCTACATCACCAGGGCCCGGAGCCCAGGCAGCCAGAGCTCCCCTCCAAAGAGGGGAGACACATCCAAGGCTTTGACACAAGAGGACAACCAGGACCTTGGGCAAGGTACTCTGCTCTTGAGTGCTCTCCCTGCTGCCAGCCTGTTGTTTCTGGCTGAGGGGGCACACGAAGGGCATTGGGGCTTGCTGCATTCTCACCCTTGGCCACAGGACCTCCGGGCTGCCGCACAAGTCATTAGCAGGATTTGTTCCCTGACCACTAGCAAGCAGAAAAATGAGTTACTTGAGCTAGAAAGCAGCTAAGCTGATACTTCAGTGGCCTTGAGTGCAAGAAAGGATTATGCAGTTCAAAGCGAGAGCTTCTCATGCTTCACATTTATCATCTTTGCTCCTAGTGCGAAGCAAGACAAACCTGCCCACCTCCAGGTTTAAAAGCTCCCATCTTCGCAGCACTTCACCAACATGTGCTTAAAGCTCCCCACCTTCAGAGCAGCCGGCTTCACTGGGACATAATTAGCTTCAAACTTCTAAATTAGAATTTATATTTTTCCTATTATCTCTCTCAGAGAAGTGCACACAAGTCCAGACAATTCTTTTGTATCAAAGCCAAAACAAAGTCACTTTATAATACTGTAAAACCTGAAGTCTTCCTTAGTTTTTATTGATTCTAAAGCAAAACCTAAGTAGGTTAGGAGAAATATCTTCAGATTTTACTTGGCAAATAGTTCAAGAAAACCTAAACTTTAAAAACAATGTAGAAAGTAAACTTTCACAGCACAGTTCTGTTTGTTTTTAAATTATCTCAGTTCACTGTACAAGTCTAATATCCAAATTAAAGTGCTGCTATTGGCCCTACATTCAAATATCTGAAGTTGTACCCATTAGTGCTAATGACATATTTTTGCTATACACTTGGGACTATTTCAAGTGATGCCTGCCAGCTTGACTATGACACTGACATGCTATCTGCCTTGCAGTTAACATAATAAATGTCCTTTAGTCCTACATGAAAATATCAGAAGACAATACAAAATCTGCTGCTGAACTCCTGTTTCTTATGGGAAAGATACAAAATGTCCTTAATTTAAAAACAGCATTCTTGAAGGTGTCATTAATTCAAGCACATCTTTACTACAGGTTTAACCTTTAGCTCTACAATCAATAACCTCATGCTTCAGTACAAACTGTTTTTTATACTAAATGCAGTTGCAAATCTCCAAGTCTGCTTTTTGCCCTTGTCTGCATGAAAATGAAAAATCCAATCTTTAAAAACAAATCACAGCTATAGTTCCATTTTTCCATTTGGATGTTATGCATCTACAGCAGCCTCCATGTAGCTACCATACTATGAAACTGAATTTCTGCAGCCAGACTAGGCAGAGAATCTAAATCTTGCTCTTGCAAAATCTATTATACCTAACATACTTTTAAGTATGATCATTAAGTAATCATTATCGCTTGCTAAAGTCAAATTTATTACTCCAAATTTGAAAAAATCTCAATGTTTAGGTTACCCTTCTTGGGTTAAAGGAAGAAACTACAACTTTATTTTTAGATATACTGATCAGTCTAACTGCAATTCTGCTTCTGCTACCATGACTCAAATTGAGGCAATAACAACACAACCCCAAACTTTTTCTACTTTCCTCACATGTAGAGTTATCTGCTTTGTATAGACACTTATAAATACAAAGATTTACAGAGCAAAATATTAAATTTACTTTCAAGCTTTGGTTAAAGCACAGATCAGTATTTCAGTATAGCTCGTGTTTATGTGAGCTCATTACTTTCTGAAAAATTCTCCTCTGGGGCTAGATATTTCCATGTCTGGTCTCAACCCAAAGGTTAATTTGTTTGGAAAGCTGCTGTGAAATACTGTTTAGTTATTTCTCAGAAGCAAGACTTTTCCTAGGTTTTTGGAAATAAAGAATAAAAGTTTATGGGCAATTTGAACATCATCTCTGCATGCTCAGATGCATCTGCTAAAATTTTAGCAGTTTTTAATGAATCCCCCACTGGTTAGGGCATTACAGTGATTAGTGTTCCAGCCTGGCTTGGCAAACCCAGGGGTGCTGACGGGACAAGATGCAGTTGTGGGTAGAGAGGGTAGGAAACACGTGCCTTACCCCTTCCCAAAACCTTCCCTTCAAAAAAATCTTTCACAAATATGAATTAAACTTGAAAATCATGCAAACACACATACTCACTACTGAGATTTGGATAAAATTCTCAGCTTGTGTCTTCAACTTGAGCTAGCTGAGAAGCAGCCTGCAGAACTTACAGCTGGGAGTAGTCACATTGATTTCTGTTATTTCACTGAAATCTATTGGATTTCTCCCAGCAGTAAGTGCTGCTCTTAGCTGTAAGCACTTACAGCCTCTGTCCTTAAGATTCTGTGTTTCTGTATGATTTTTATGCCATTGTCCTCCCCTACATCATCTTCGGCCTTGAAAGATAAGTCTCTAGGTAAATAAGAAAGGCAAGAATGTATAAAACTCCCACTCCTGCTTCACCATGCACCTGAATGGGTTGTCATTCTTCTAAGACACTATTAATCTCCATGTGACACAAACTCCAAAACCATCTAGAATCACAAAACTGATACCAACTGAGCAGCCAATGCTAATGCCATCCCAGGATACTAGTCTACATTAGGAGAATGAGTGGTGTTTTATAACTCATTTGTCAAGGCTGACTGTAGTCTGCAAGAAGTTAACAATGCCTTTTTTATTCAAGTACTGCCTAGAAATTAAGCCAGAGCTTTCAGAGCTTGAGAAATGTCTGCCCTATAAGTGCATGTTCAGGTGGAAATACGACTGCAGCACAGGAGGAATAAAGTTTTGGCTGCTAGCTTTTTTGGCTAACAAAAGGCTTCATCATAGTCAGATACTTCCAATATAATTTTGTTGCTTGGTAATGTTAAAGCTCCTCACTGCTACTTTTTCCTATGGTACCTAACTTAAAAGCTACCTTGAGTATATCATTGTGAACTAAATTCATCCATTTCCTTTGTGTACATGCACCTATGTTCATAAGTTCAGAGAATAATACAGGTGGGAAGTGACCTCAGAAGCTACCTAGTCCAATCCCTTGCTTCTGCTGTGTGCAGCGTGAACCTTTTGTTTCGGGTTACAGCCGCTGTGTCTCATCCTTCCGTTGTATTCTCTTGTGGAGAGCCAAGCTCCATCTTTGATAAACTCCTCATAGCTATTGGAGGTCTGCCGCACTGCTGTCATGTGCTGTGAATTCCATATAACAAAATATGAAAAGCAGCAAGCTTTAACACGAAAGACCATTCCAGAAGTTTCTCCTCTTTTACTACCCTCCTCTTGATGGAAGGGATCAGAACCTGTAGCAATGAAGACATGAGCCCAGCAACTATAAAGCAGCTCCAAACTGCACACCAGAGAGCAAATTTGTGCCATAACAGAGAATTCAGTCAGTCTGTCTCAGTATAAAGTGCACACACTGAGCAAGTGCACCAGAGCTTCCCTCGTAAGGGGATAATTTTACAGAAACACAATTTGTCAAAAACTACGCTGTTGCCAAGTCTACAGATCCAGCAGAAAAATTTCTCCTTCTGAGCATTTCATGTTAATATCTTGAAGAATAAGAATATGTCTGTATGGGTCAATGTGATGCTATATTTAATACATTTGCCTTCAAGTTTCCTGACAGCATAGTGTCAGGCATGCTACAACTGCTCAGTTACTAGGCCAAGTGTCAGGAACAGTGTACCCATTTTTCCAACTTTCATTAGCTGGAACAACATCAGGAATTTTCAAGGCAAACTGAACACTAACAGGTTCTTCAGAGAACGACCAGCTACATGTTTCTAACATCATTATATCTTGGCGAGCTGGAACATCACGCTTTAAAATATTTTAGCCAAGCTGTGTACCCACCAGACTGTTTTAACTAACTGAGCTCACTGAAGTTTTACCTGAATAGCAAGTGACTAGTGGCTGTAGACACAAGACAAGCACCAGATCAAAGACTTTAATGTCACTCCCAATGAGTATCAGCAATTATTCCTCCAGAATTATAATAAAAAGAGAGGAAGGATGGCTTTGTAATTAGCTAACTGAGCTGCATCTTCAGAAAGTGCAGTTTCATTCCCTAGCTTTTCTCACTAAATACATATAATTGCAAGCAAGCTGTTTAATCTTTTGGCCTATCCTGCCACTTCTTTATTTCTGACTGTTCACTTTTGAGCTCTTCCTTTCATTTCCCCAGGATTTTACAAGTGGTTTTGCACAAGTGGTGTTACCCATAGTTTGACAATGCCTAAAGCACTGATAAACACACCGGCTTAGAGAGTGAGGAGACGCATTCTCTTATTTAAACCTAAGGAACAAACACAGCAATTTGGATAACTTGACTTTCCCTGCTAGAAATAAATCAATGCACAGACAGAAGGTCTAGCAGGTGAATCAAAATAAGAAGCTACCTCATGACTCAAGTCAGAAAAAGCTGTGATAAACTTGTCTGGTGCGGGTCATTTCTTGCAACTCTTACATCCATGTTCTGTCAGGGTAGATTGAGCGCTTGGGTTTAGGAAGGAGAACAAGAAAAAGATAAATGAACATTGAAATGTAGTGGCACACCAACACAGGCAGGGATGGGGTACACGTGGAAATATATAGTGAAAGAAGCTTCCAGACTTAAGCACCTGAACAAGCTCCAAAATATACAAGCCAAGTGTTTTACCAGGTGACTTAGGTCATGCTTTTGCCATTTACTGGTCAAAATAAGCTTGTTCTTCCTAGGCATGCAGGCAAAAGTGAATCAGGCCGCCTTGCAGCCTTAAATCAGCAACGCACACACTGCAGGAGCATTTGCATCTTTTCCATCATTCCAAGTTAAAGTGGTCATTCCAGGCCCTTCTTCAATTTTTCATACAGATGTATGTGGTTAATCAAAAGCTGTTGATAATTTAAAAATAGTACTTATAGGGGAAAATGTAAAGTGCAAATAACTTATTTCATGGAATAAATTCTCAGTTCTGTGAATTTAGATTAACCTGAATACCCAGGCACGTGTCTGAACCAGATGATAAAGAGCTAAGCATTCTTTCCATTTACTGGTGAGCAAGTGGTATTAGCTGACAACTTATTTGTACATATATTTATAAATATATACACACAGAATATATATATTTAGAACATATATGCATGTGTGTGCATGTGTATCATGTATATTTATATAAGCAGAGAATTATGACACTTAAATTTGTATTGCAATAAATACAGCATGGTAATTAAAAAAGTATTTTGCATCTCAAAACAGTCTTGAGCTGTAGAGCACTCAAGTCTTCTGGGGAAAAATATTCCATGCTCCTGAAGAGAGAAATCATATTCCACCTCCTCGCCCTTCTAGCCATAAAAATAAAAAATTAATAAAAAAAAACCTGCAAAAGTGGCCTTGCCCAAGCTACCAGTAAATAAAAGGCTCAAGCCCTGCTGGCTAGCCCTTTTGCTATAGTAGGCTTGTTAGTGGCTCTGGGAACACATAAATGGCATTTTAAAGGTTCAGCTATTTAGACTGGCAGTGAAAGTAGGGCAGATGAATACACTCTGTGCACAGGAATAAATGTCTGAACAGCAGTTTTCTACATCTGCTTTCATGTTTCTGACAGACAATGGACATCATTTAAGTACTACAAACATTTTTGCATTTGTTGGAATTACCTTGAGAACTGATACTACATTGAAATTATTTTCAAATTACTACAGCCAGATCAGTGACCTGTTTACTCCATTCAAACAAAACAAAACAAAAAAATCAATTATAGCAAAAAAAATAAAGTTTATCAGCCCTGACCTTTTAGAAGTTATAATATTCTTCATATGGAATACTACTAAGTATCCAATTACGATAAATATTTTCCTGTTCTGATTAAATCATTCATAAAAGAAATCTAAATGGCATTATCAAATTCCACAGTTACAAAAATATAAAAATGGTACTATCTGCATTACAGTGGTTAAGTTTCTGTCTGAATATTTGCTTTGCCCCCAAAATCTTCAATACCCATTAATAAAAAAAAAAAAAAAAAAAAAAAAAAGGAAGAAAGAAAGAAAGAAAAGAAAAGAAAAAAGCCCATCAGAGCAGATAGGACTAAGTGATTACAAAGTGCTGGATCTAAGCTAGCTCTGCAGATCAAAGGCTCAAATAGATTCTGGTTCATTCCAACACAGAGCTTATTCTCCAAGCGAACAGCTCCCTGCTCTGTGCTGCCGGCTGCCGCCATGGCCGGCTGCAGAGGCTGCAGAGGCTGCTAGAGGAACGGCCCCGCACTCCCCGTGAGGGCACCACGTGCGCGGGGCTTGCGCCCCAGCCAGTGTTAATACATTTTTTTACTAGACAATATCAGCTACTAGTGATTACTGAGTTAACCTCAGTGCACCACAGTAACCAGGGAAACTTTAATATAATGACATAAATGCATTTTAATTGGTACTGCAAAGAGGCTATTTACCAAGGTAACTTTTGTTATGGCTTTATTCCTTACTTTTTAAATTATTCTCCTAAACAGCATGACAGACACCTTGGCAAAAGGATGCTGAAATATCAAACGATTTACAGAGAATTGCTCACTAGAACACTCGGTGTAGAGCCACCAACCATCAAAGGCACAGCCAGCACATTTACCCATTAAAGTACAAAGTATGTTCTTGTTCTGTAATTCCTGGATTATAAAGAAACAGTTAAAAAATGTATACATCTCTATCTTAATGCTACCAATTAAAATCCGTAATTGTAGAATAATAGCCATCAGGCATGGAAAACCTTTATCAAGTATTTCAAATTAATTTCCTGGAGATGATATGAAGTGTTTATCTATTTCCAAGTAGAACACAGCTGGGATAATTTGGAAAGAAGGGAGAATAGATACAGCCATAAGAGATAAAAGATAAAGGGAACAGAAGCAACCCAGGGAGAGCAATCCAAGGGAGAGGATTTGAAGATGCAAAAGGAACTTTCTTTCTGGAGATAGGTACCCAGAAGAAGGCTCCGTGCACTTCAAAGGACACCAACTATTCACCATATGGAGAAAGGTCTAAAGATTCAGCTGGAAATAGAGCTTTAGATTAGCAAATTCATCCTCAAACGAGCTGAAAACTTTGGGGAGTCAAAGGGAAGGAAGGGGTGTTAAAACAGTCCTTTCCAGACTTGAACTTCATCCTCAAATACAGTGATGAGATAACAGAAGAACACCCAGATGCAATGTAAAAGCAGGATTCTCTCTCATTGCCAACATCATTTCTGGACTTTGAAGTTTAAAGCATCAAATGCTAGATATATTCCCTGAGAGTAAAAACTGAAATCTTACCCGTTAGCAAATGTCTGCTGGTTGAAATATGAACTATGGCCAACATTCATTAATTTTAAATATATACCCTTCTTCCTCTTCACTTTCTTCATCCTTCTTTCTCTGTCAAAGCAGCTCAATGCCAGCCCATTAAAGGACTCTAACAGGGAGAGGGTAAGGGGTAGCAGATGTGGTGGTACAGACTTGATAAGTATCAAGATGTCTCCCAAAGCAACCCTGAGATATACTAAGAATTGCTGGGACAGGGAATTGCTGGTCTTGGGATCACAAGGTGCCTCTTCCCTCCTGCCTAGGCATACTTTATGGATTTCAGGTTTTGCTGAAAATAACAACAAATTAGATAGATTAGATCTGTTATAGATCACTGTTGCAAAATTTACCAGGAGGAGTTAAAAATTGGACAGACCTCAAGAAGGCGTTTTCCTCTATTGCCTGCCATATATTAAATTCTTACCTGAACATCTCCAAAGATGAAACTAAGCTCCAGCTGCTCTTACTTGAAGACAACTTGTTTGGGAAATTCACGCCCTTTTTTTTCTTTTAAAAAAAAAATAATTATACCTTATCTTGTTGCTTGTCTGCTAACACATAACACAACCTGACTTAGAATTTCTTTAAAACCTAGTTGAAAAGTGTTAACATCACGTCTTATCCATACTACACGCAAAATTTCAGTACAGTAGTATCCCACAATGAGATTCATTTAACCTAACTACAAATATAACTATTTTAGAGACTGCTTTTAAGAGGTCACCATACAAAAAATTACCATGCTATTCCCCAATTATATTCCCTCTAAATATGCATTTGAGAGGGACTCGGAATTTCTTGCTAGGCTGATAAATAGTCATTATGGGATCAGAATCATAACAATATAACCCACAAGCCTACAGGAGAGCAGATAGAAAAGTGAACCTATGCCATAATTCAATTCCCCCAGCCTAGACAGCAGTGCTCCAATAAAACATTTGGCATAATTAAAAAATAATCCCCAAAGCTTGCTCTAAAGTACAGCAGTAAACTGGACAAACTGCTGTGTCAGGTAAAGTATGGCACAACATAACTGTAGTTTGCACTACTCAACCCCACAGTGCTACACAGAGGAAGAGGTTAAGATGGATATATACGCATATATATATATATATATATATATATATATAACCTGCTATAGACCCACACCAGTCTAGCTTTGTAACATCCATGTTCTGGGAAAGGGAATAAAACACTAAAAAGCTTCAATTTTGTGCGGCATCCTGAAAGAGGAACAGTTAATATTTTATGCAGAAAATAGCACCATAGGCAGTCATGTTGCGCCAGTTCTATGAGGTAGACATCAACTGGAAAAGCTCCATGCCCTAGAGCCTGCAAGCAAGACTCTCCTTGGAGCCTCAGCACTGGGGGGAAGGCCACAGTGTTGCAGGGAATGACACCGTTACCGGCAGCCCTGTGAATTTTGGCCCATCATATCTGTCAAAACACACATAAACAAAAAAGTTTTCCATAGAGCATAAACGGAGCGTGATGAACCATACACCTTACTCAGACTACCAAATGAGATAATATAAGATTAATTTACTGCTTTATTCAGTGCTGAAAGCAGTTATTGCAAACTATATTTAATTTTCACTCAGGCCATCCTACTGCATTAATTCCCACAACATTGTCTTGGAACTCTTGACACAGCAGTTCCTCACATGACCCAGAGGAATATAACAAAACCTGACTTCACTGACAATAGGAGAAGACAAAGGTCTTTATTCTTCTGTCAAATTCCCCTAAGAGAAACGAGGAATAAACCTTTTTTTTTTAAAAAAAAAAAAAAAAGTGTTTGTTAGCAAAGAGATGACAAGTCTAAATTAATACTTTCTGGCAAGTTGCTGCTGAACTGTTGTTGAAAAAAATTGAAAGTGCCCTACTACAGGGTGGTATCATAAGTTTATCAGAGCAATTCCTTTTTTTGAAGAACTGTTTTACTTTTCACAATTTCCCTTTGAAGGGGAGGAAAAAAATGAAAAATAATTTTACTAGAGGCAGTTGTCGACATGAAAATATGATTAACAGCAATGGGCACTTCATAACCTGTATAACAAAATCATGTTCTCAAGGCAAAAGCTCTCCATGCAGGTATATTCTCAACTCCAAAGTTAGGAGCTTAGGAAAATTAGAATGGAAATATTACCAAAAGTTTTTGATATGACTCACTGCACAGCAACCCTTGAGCTGCTGATGTGCAAATGAAAATGACTCTAAAACACTATCACTCATGTATAGGAGGCAGCAAAGAGCTCAGCTCTGCAGAAAACAGCTGCAGCAAACCAACCAAGAGAAAAAACAGCACAAGCCTCCATTGACTTCAACAAATAGGTTTTTGGTCAATTAAAAATCCTGACATATTTTAATGTGGGCTGAGATAACCTGAAATTATATGCTCCTTTTTCGCTTCTACAATCAACACAATTAGATTCTGAAAACAGCAAACAATTTTCTAGGAAAACTTCATTTTCACAGAAACTGGTTTTTATTTAATCTTCTGCCCTGTGCACGTCCTTTATCACTAGGTCTCACGTCACATCAAGCACTCTTCTTGGCTGACAGCCTGAGTCCATAAAGCCCTCACTATCCATCGCTACCTGAGCTGCAGTTCAGCTTTAGTTTTTGCAGCTCCATCCCTGCACTGCTGGGCAACATCCCCGTGTTGCTTTGTGGCTTCCCCTCCTTTGTGCCTCCTCCGCGCACCTGAGCTCAGCCAGGAGGGCCCTGGCCATCCACACCGGCCTGCAGCTGCTTGCTGCCTATCGCCATGAACTGCTCTTCTGCCGCAAGGAGGTTGTCCTTGAAGGCTGACTGGCTCTCCTGGGCCCCTTAAGCCCTCTAATCCAGTTCCCTGTGGGACCTTGCTAATATAACCCCAGAATTACCCAAATTTCCCAAGTTTAGCTAATTCTACTAACTGTCTTGCTCTCCCACTGCTTGAATAGCACCTCCTTGCAGACAGATATCTTAAATATTAAATGTAAATACTACATTTATAGTAAAAATACCTGGCTAACATAAGCTGTTAAAAAAAAAAAAAAAAAGAAAAAGAAAAAATAAGAAATCACTTTATCAATTTGCTTATTTCACTCTGAGAATCTCGGACAAAATTCAGTCTAAAAATGCAAGTTACTAATTTCAGATCTCTCATTTCCTCCCAATACTACAAAAAACACAAAGCAAGAGAAAATGCTTGGGAGGAATGTCTTCAAAAAATCCACTCAAGTCTTGGATATGAAAGAATTAAGTTTCCCTATAAAAGCATTACAAAGATATGCCCATCAATGGCCAAGCACCAGTTCTACTTTGTAATACTCTGCGAAATTTGATGAAAGCCAGATTTCTAAAATGAGTTGCTGCTTTTTAACATTTATATGTATGAGTTTAATAGTATCAGGGCCTTATATGAAAATTTGAGAAAGAATTATTTAAAATGCTGAATTAATAGTGCAGAAAAAAAATGAATTTTGGAATATATCTGATTATCCATAGCAAAAAACATGTGCACTGCACACTTCATAGTGGAAGGGGACGGTTTTGAAACAAGATTCAATAAAAAAATTACACAGAAGGATAGAAGATAGATCAGACTGAATTACAAATGTCACCCAAGAGGAACTACATCACGATGTGATTTCTGTCTAGCTAAAACATAACTACCATGGGAATAGAGAATACTATAAATAACGAGCAGGGTGGGCAGGCAAGAAGATTTTTAAAGTTACTCCAAAATAAGATGGGAGTTTCTATTAAAGTACCAAATGCCTGTAATTCGGAGGAAAATCACAAGTACCACTGTGGTTGCATGCATCAGTTGCAGAATCATTGATTGGGTCCTCCTTTCCTTACCCGATGAGTGAACTTGGGAACTTATGAAAAATCAATTGGTGCCATAGTAAGAAATATTGATCGAACTATAAGAAATAAATTCTCTTGAGTACCAATTCTTCTACACCAACCCTATCACATGGAGTAAGGTATTAATGCTTCTCTTGCATATTACATAAAACTTGCTGGACCATATGGGAAGTGTTTGCTCCAACAGGCCACTGAAATTACCCATGGACAACGCTTGTCCAAAAGTTGAGGTGTTTGGTGAACACAGTGTAGAGGACTGAAGGAACCAATGGCAAGAAGATGCAATTTCTCTATTGCCAGCAACACAAACAATACCACAAAATTGCTTCCTTCCATCTCTCCAGCTGCCACTATGTGAACAGAGGACAAGAGAAAGAGGACATAGTCTCTCTTCTGCTTATGCTACCAGACACAATATCCTGTGTGCACCAACACAGGATGCGAGTGCTCATATCACAGTAAACTGCAGCAAACTACAGCACCTTATTTCTAAAGGCATAACACAGCTGCAGAGTCGCTGATGTTTCATTAGACCATTCTTCCTCCTCTTCTTGTTACTCCATGAGAAGGACTGTTGCTTTGAGGAATAAAATGCCATCATGATTCTCACAATTAAAATCTCCCCTTCTTTCCATTATAGCTGAAACCACCACTAAAGCTTTTGCACTGTTTAAATTTCTGGACAATGGTTTCTTTTGTGTCAGCACTTTGCAGCTTTTAGGATACTACAATTTAGTTCTTAAGGGGAGAAAAAAATCCCTCACTCCTGCTCTATGGACTGTTCTGCCCTCTACTAGCTCCTTTTTCCCCAAGGCTTCTGAGAGAATTCAAAAACAACAAGACGCACAAAACAAAGACAACAAAAGTGTAACCTACATTAAAACACCACGTTCCTGTTTACAGTGTTTGTTAGGCCTGTGTCATTCCTGTAAGAGCTCACAGGCACACACTCTAAGTTTTATTAATCACAGTAGCAAAATTTGGCCTGAGTGTGACGTTAAGATTTTTTTTTAACAGGCTGTTTAATTGTATCATGGTTTCCCATCATCTTAACTCTCAATTTGAGAAATTTCCCTTTCTCATCTGTAAGAGTCATCTGTGACACCATCTATAAATAACATACTCAAAATTGCTTAAGGAACATGACAGCAACCATATCTCCAGCTTCCTCTCTCCACATAATTATTTGTAATTAGTCAGTTCCTATTACATCAGTGGAGAGATGTGCTGATTTTAACCTATTTAACCTAATCAAGTGTCAATATTGTCATAGTTCTTTTTAGTAAACTGAAGCATGGGCTCACTCAACACAGAGGGATGAGTTTCCATATAACTGCTACCAAGTCGCGTTTTCATTTGATTGCTTAGGATGCAGTTATATATAGGATGTCAGGAGAATAATTTTATATGCCTAGCAAACAGACGATTTCCTGTTCCTCACAGGAAACACGTTTGAGGCAGGTTCTTCTCTGCTACCAGCAGCTCTGCATGGCCCATCTGCCATTTTGCAGGTGACCAACAGGACAAATACACCAGAACCTCCCTGTTGCAATCAATAAATAGGACACAGAGCCCCAGGTTCAGCCCTCCCTCCCACCTCGTACATACACTTTAGAGCTCTATAACCTCAAAGCCTCCCATTTCTGTTTGTTTGAAAGGAAGGCTTCAGGGTTCCTCAGAAGAAAGTAGAGGGATTAAAAGTAGGAGCACAAAGAGTGGTGCTCAGGCTTCCCCAACTGCCATCTCACCTCAATGATGGGTACAGCCCAGGCAGCAGCTGCCTTCCTCCAGCAAAGCCAAGAGGAGTCCTAGGTAGCCTTAGAGTGGAGAGCAGGATCAAGAACCTCCAGCAAGAGCAACAGAAAGAAGGCAACACTCCCCGACTCGCACTGAAATAGAGACCGGGCAGGGGCACTTGGGGGTTCCTTAGGGCCTGTGGGCAGCTACACCTGAGGCTTGTTAAGGTCTGTGGGAAGCAACACCTGGAGCTCGTTAGGGCCTCACCTCTGTCCTCAGCACTTGCAAACCTCACGATTACCTGTTTGGGAATCGAAGCAAAAAATGGCAGAATTGGTTCACAGTAGAAGATCAACTGAATGACAGTTATCTGCTCTCCATCAAGAGAGGTGAGGCTTGTTAATTTGTCTTATTTTAATCAGGATCAAGTATGCATGACAAACTGTTTCAAATCATTGCTACTCAGGGGGTTGATGACAGCCTCACAAATGCATCTGTTCTTCAGTTCATTAGTAAGCTTCCAAAGAAGTAAAATAGATTGTCTTTCATTTGCTTTAAAGAACAAGCTCCTCAGTGCTTTACATCCAAATTTTGTTAAAAATAAACAAATAAATAAATGGCAAATATGCCTTTTAAATTCCTGTCCTTAATCCTACCTTACAAAAAGTATTTCCTGACCCTGCCTATGACTGGGACTTCAACATGCAAAAACACTGATAAGAGACTTAAAAATGCCTTCATGATACCATATGAAGACAGAGTAGGGTGGCCCATCTGCTTCTCAAATGAGCAATGTTTCTGTTTATATTACTGTAGGTTAAAAGTGGATCATAAAGCAAGACTTTTTCTAAGAGAAAAGAAAAACTGGTCAGAGCAAACAGAGCTGCATCTCCCATGCACCTACTTTTTCTTTCTGGTCATTTCCATTGAGTACAAAATTGTAATACAAAAGGCTGCTCGTTTCACTTCTACCTTCTGCAGTACTATTGTAATACAAATCATAATGCTAACCACAAGTTCCCACAAAAAGGTATTTTTAGAAGCCTGATAGTAAGGGGGAAGACAACTTCATAAACATTATGGACTTAAATAATAAGATCTTTACTTCTTATTCTTCCTTAGATGCTCTGATAGTTGATAATGATCAGCAGACTAATGCATTTCCTTCAAATGAAGCCATTCCATCACTCAGGTCTTTGTAAATCTTTAGACATATTAGAGGATTTTTGCACTTTTTCTTACTTAACTTAAACTTTATAAATATATATATACATACTTTCATTTTGCTCTCCAACTGCTTTAGACATTTAAATGGTTACATTACAACCACACTAAATTGGAAAGCTTGGTGTGAGGTCATAGTAACACACAAGAGCAAAAGTATTGATGACTAAAAAGAAAGAACTGGTTTAAACTATTCAGAGAGCTTCTTTCTCTTCCTTGAATTTTGAGAGCAATAAAAATGAACAAATATCAGCACTGTAGGATCAATCTGAAAATGTCAGATGCACAGTTAGTGCCACATGCATTTTCTACTTTTGATCATTCAGTCCAAACCTGTTTACCTCTTTCTGTTATAACATAGAACTTAAAGATTGGTCTCTAGTTCTACTTCAGAAATACAGCAGGGCACTGTAGTACCTACATGGGCACAAACCCGTGAGATTCATGTTTTCTAAAGATTTTCTTAATCTTGATTGTAATGTGATGGAGAAAAGGAACTTCAAAGTATTGTAAGTCCCATGAGTGAAACTAGAAGTTTTCAGTACC
>JAUBOD010000770.1:1988530-2004916 GCA_032353885.1 Nothura maculosa
GTCAAGAGGAAAAGGCCAATGAGCTTCCTTAATGCTATAACAGGTTGGTGTTAACTACTTTAGTAAATATTTTTGCTATTATAATTACTACATATTTCTAAGTGGTAATCTGTCTTCCAAAAACAACAACAACAACAATAACAAAGCATAGCCTATATATTAGTCAGGATGAGAGCAAGGGAATGTACTTAGCCTTAGAAATTAAATAACAATACCTATAATAGAATACAAGCAGTTTTTGCTGCTTTGCAGTATAGAAATTCCTCTTCATCTACTAGATAAATGAAAAACATGGTTATCTTCATTTCAAACGTTAGAAAAAATTAAATTATGTCTCGGTGTTCCTTCTGTTGTATGATAATATGCAATTTATCTTACTGTTTTTAAACGGTGCAATTAACCTAGTACAAGTTTCCCTTTCTGTGAAAAATCCTGTATTAAATATTCAGTTTAAAGAAGCATACATTTAAGGCCTTGATGAGGGGTACTTTCAGCACGTGTAATTTGGGACAATATTTAATTGATTGAACCTCATGAATCCTGGGATTTTTCTTTACATTCTGCATGTCAGCACACAAACAAAATACACGTGTATACAAAGTATTAGAGCTCCCTGGAAGGGTAACTAAGGCACTTGGCTTAACATGTAGTTATTTCTGTCTGCAAGAACGACAAAACTGAAGTCAGCAACAAAAATGTGCAGACTTGTTCCAAACGCTTTTATACCAGGAGCAAACATTATTCAACATGCAGAAATAAAAGCACAAACAGCAAGAAGTATGGACAGTGATTAATCAAACCTCACTAGATTTCTGAGTCAGTCCCCAGTTCCCCTTCCAGCCTCTTTTCACACACACAGTCAACAGGAAACGTGATGATGCAGAACACACAGCATAAGGATGAGGCACTCTCTGAAAGTGCCTCTCAGCTGCTTTCCTCACAACAGGCAACTTCTGTTCCTTTTCTCTCCCCTCCAATTTCTCCATGCAGGATCCTTTCTGCATGTGCCCTTTGAGGCTGCACGCCAAAGGACACAGCTCCATGAGGAGACTGGGAAAGGCACGTCCACATCAGCCTCCCACTCGGGGCATCCGTAATGAGTCTCCCTGGGGACAGGAAGCAGAAGTGCTTCACAGAGAGTTATAGTCCCACCTCTGCCCCGAGGCACAAGGTGCTGCCCAGCACCAAGCAAGCCTGCCCTTTTGCCTTCAGGAAAGTCGCTATGGGTTGATTTTAGTGCAATGGAGACCAGTTGGGCCCTTGGGTCCATTAGTGATTAAAAACAATCATTCAGTGTGCATCTGGCATGAAATTCTTAAAATACAAGGAAAGAGAATGGTGTTATTTTACTACAGTTGCAAAGCAAAGCTTCCTGTAAATCTCTTTGTCAAATAAATTGTTATTGGAAAAGTACAATATTCAAAGAGCAATTGAACACCAGTTATCCTACTTGTAAGCCTGAATTTTTAAAATGTAATTTCATGAAACTTCAAAACATATTGCAAAGTGAGGCTTTATGGAATTCAATTTGCCTTGCTCTCGTCTCTGATCGCTCCACACACTTACTATGATTGCCTCCATGGTCAGGTAACCTACCAGACTGGCAGTGTTCTAAAACATATGATTTCCAAAATCAGTTTTCTGCAGCTGAATTAAATTTAACATTCATGTTTAATTGAACATAAGTTTGATCGTTCTGCACACCATGACGGATTATGAAATAATTGCTTCTCTTCTCCTTGGCCTTGCGGGGGATAAAAGGTGGGAAGGCAAAGTCTGCAAATCCCATTTGCCACATGCAAGAAATATTCTAGTAGACACCAAGCACTCTCAGGCTCCTCGTAACTCCGGGACGCCCACAGCTGATTGCATCATCTGCCTTCACGCACAGAAGAGAACAGCCAGCAGCCCTGCAACTGTCCTCTCTCACCCAGCTCTGCAGTGGAAGGTATCAGTCTTCCAATACATCATCCTAGTTCCTGCCATGAACCATAAATTCAGCTAAAAAGAAATAGAGCCAGATCCCTGAATACAGCCAAAGGCCAGATTGGGAAGCCATGGAGGAGCTGTCTCAATTCACCGGATTGCGTTACTGCTTGCACTAAATCTAATCTCCCCGTGCATGCTATGGTTGACACGACACAGGCACTGTGTGCACTTCTCCTCTAAGCAGCAATGTCTTTTCCCTGCTGCCAGTGCTTGATATTCCCCAGTGGAACAAGACACACATGCTCTGTAGTTTACCCCAGCTTTGGTCCGTGCCGGAAGGGTGGGCATGGGATGCAGAGGAAGAGGGGCCCCTCTGTACTCAGCAGGAGTGGACAGCCTCAGAGCTGCACCTCAGCCTGCATCTCCCATTGCCTCCCAGCACAAAGCTGCCCTGCAAGGCTAGTGACGGGCTCCGCAGCAGGGAGTTCTCCTCCTCTCAACACCAAACTACTTGGAACATTCACCTTGGATGAGATTCCTCAGCCAGCTAGTGCAGATGCTTAGGATGCTTTATATTAGGTACTACTAATACCCACACAAACTACCACACAGGAGCAAACTAAGAGATGCAACCTGAAAACTCAACTCCCCCAGGTAATATTTACTCTATGGAACCAGTTTGATGTCAGAGAAATAACAGTATTATTTGTCAACTAATTAAAAGCTAATTTCAGAGTTTGGAATATAGTATTTCACTAGCAGGAAAAAGAGACAAATACCATTGCTAAACTCCAAAGGCTACTACAAACACTGCTGCACTTTCTTCAAAAATCTTCAGGTTGCAGTTTGAATTAAGGTAACAGTTACTGATGGGGAAATCAGCAGTTATATACACATGCCTACACACTAATGTGTGCATGTATTATATGGAATGAATAAGAAAGATTAGAACCTGGTTTAACTAGGTCAAAATTACCATAAAACCCTCTAGTTCTATTGCTTTCTAGCTTGTGGACATTCCCTAGAAGGAAAACGTTCTGGCAAGTGCTAAAGATATATACAGTTTATCATTTAGAAATGGAAAGCCTTGTCTTTCCTCAAGACTCCTGTTTTTAGCCATTTTAAATAAAAGTCTCTAAAGCAGATGGAATATTTATTTTAATCTAACATATATTTCTCTCATTCTTTGACCAAGTAGTTTTATACAAATAGAAAAGGTCTTTAACATGATCTGATGAAGCATTTTGACTTAATGGTTTAGTGAATTCACCTTCCCTAGACCTATATTAGAAATGAGTTCTAAATATTTCTATTGTGGCAGAATGAAAAGTTTGTTATCCTTAAAAAGAAAAATTTAATACATGAGCAATAAACTTTTTTTAAGTAAAGATCTAACCAAATTAAAGTTAAAAATCACTTTTTTTGCTGAAGATTACTTTTGCAGGATCTAGTAGTTGCAAATTTTACTCTGATCATTTAAGATTAATGGATGAAAGAGTACTTACCACCATTTTTATTAACTGAGAAACATAATACATTACCTACTTCGTGAAAGTGCAGTTATTGACTGTGCCACTGCAAGTTTATTATCCAGTTAAAAGTTAATGTAATTGCTCCTAGGATGTTGCTTTTTTAAAGCTAATATAAGCCCGTTGTGTAATTAACTGTAATTTGTTCTTTAAATTTGTAATTCAAAGAAGCCCAAGAGAATTCTTAGAGCTCCAGGATAATGGGCATATGCTTGTCAGCAAACTGGACTTAAAGGTAGAGAATTACCTAATATAGCTGGGAGCAAAACAAGTTTATATACAATTATATAGCAGAGAAAGATGATAGATTTTTTCTCATAGGTACCTTGCATACATAATGCAAGAATGCTCCAAGACACAAATTATTTATTGGCTGTAATATTTTAACTCCCCCCAAAAAGGTAAGGGAAAATTAACAGCATATACAGTAAATCCTAAGGGAATGATTGTTTTGAGGCTGCTACCACAAAAGAAAGAAAAACATTACAAATGAAGAAATACTTCAGCTTTTCCCTCCTGCTGCCCAATGCCTTGGTCACTGCCTCATCAAGAGCCACTGCTTGATGAGCAGTGGAGGCTAGAGGGAAGTATTAGATTCTGCCTGGCAGCGACTGAATGTCACCACGCTCATCTAAGTTGGAAAGCTGAATCTCTGACTTTGGCCCAAGTCAAGGCCATGTCTGGACACAGAGACTTCACCTGGTAGAGTCATCTCAGTTGTAAGACTATCCAAATACGGGAAAAAATCCAGCAAAATTTAATATAATCACATCTAATACACATCACCATTGCCTTGGCAATCATGTAAAGGCAGTATCCTCAGCAAGAATTTTGTTTCCCTGTATTTCTCCTTCTACCTATGGTATCTCAAGCAACTGTGTTAGTTATATAGTCTTTCTTACTTCTGGTCATACGTGCAGTTCTATAAATACCAAATCTGTCTAAGCAAAGAAAAATGTATAAATTTAACTGAAGCTGCTTGGGAGGAGCCAAAATATGAAATCAGACAAATATTTGTTTCTTTTTTTTTTTTTTGCACACAGATTAGACCCAACACATTCTTTTGTGCCACATACAAATAGCATAGACTTCCTTCCCATCTGCCCCAAGCTACTCAAGTGACCTGGCTTTAAAACATCTGTGAAAACAAATATTTTGTACCAGCTACAATTTAGATAACTTATAACCTCATTTCATAATGGAAATTCACCGGTAGGGTACCTAAATGAGTACTCACTGAATAGGGTATTCAGAATCTGGCCTGATGCTTGGACCAGAGTCCCTTGCCAGATAACCATCAAACTGGATACTTTTGTGATTTTTATTTTTGCCCTTACTCACATATTTTTTTTAAGTCCATTACTAGAGTATCTGCTTCAGTGAAGTTGTGTTTATAATGATGCAACAAGTCCGCATCCTTCTTTAGCTCTTTAAGCCAAGCATGGATTTGGCAGAGGTACAGAAGTGTCCTGGCACTTTGCAGTACAGTAAGACGGCTCCCTTCTGCACTAAGAACTGTTTTAATTGTAACTTCACAGATAACATTTAAGTCTCTGTTATAGGAGTAGGTTTAAAGATAAAAACTCTGCACAAAAGATGTTTATTCAGAATCTTCAAACTACCTCATGCACAGAGAGGGCTTGGCATAGCTCATTAAAGGAGCCCACACAGAGCCTCAGTGCGTGCAGGGGCAGCGGGACACACGAGCGCGTCGCACAACCCGCCTGTGACTTTGTCCTTGCTCTGTCAGAGCCAGTTGCCGAGCGGCTGCTTCTTCACCACACTGACAAGGTCGCCCAAGCCCACTTACTGTTCTGAACCGTGTCCTTACAAACACATTTACACTGGCAGGTCTTGCCTCGCCAAAACCTGCTCTTGAACCAAATTAAATCACTTCAAACATAAGCAGCCATTACCGGGTGTATGTCTCCTCTCCGCTTGGTCTTGCCTTACATCACCACAGACAAGGATTCAGTGAGAGTTTAATCAAAGAATGCTTATTAAACTACAATTTTGTGCTATTTCTAGGGAAATATGAAAATAGAAACGTACTCTAGCTGTCACTCAAGATTATTTTAATACTGTCATTCATTATAGAAAAGTTAATATCTGGCTTGAATTGCATGTATTCCATGTGCAAATTCCCTACACTTTCTGCCTTCTTAGCCTTCTGCATTACACCACATCAGTCTGATTTTCCACGTTCCACAGTTTAGCTACATTTTTCATTGGCTAACAACTATGCAACCTTCAGTACTTTTGTCTATTTAATACTACATCCAATCAGTTGTTCTTTCTAATGGACAAAGATTGGGGTGGCTTGTTTCTTTTTTTCCCTTTTTCCTAAGTAACTCTTATCAGTAGCTAACTTCAAGTTGGATTCTCAAATGTCTTATGCAGCAGGAAAGAGGAACAACTGAGCTCTACACCTTGTTGTGCCTGTCACAGCTAACCAAGAGACAAGAGGATGTAAATCACTTCACAAGATCAGTTTTATTCCTTTTTTTCTCATTCCACAACAAAAAGGATCAAGAAAACAGTCATGACTGAGCCCTAACTGGTTCAGTGGTTTGCAGCTGAATAGCTGGCATGATCTGCTCTGCAGTCACACCTCCCCAACAGGCAGGCAGGCAGCAGGAGTGCAGGCTAGAGCCCAGGGGGAGGTGATCTGCACCTGCCTGGATCCAGGCTTGCTCTTCCTGGCCATTCCACCCAGCCAGTGGTGTGGAATAACCACCACCAAACCTCAGGGCTTCCAAAAAACCATAAAGAAAAGAAGAAATTTCTGAGATAATTATTTGGGAAGACTTCACCCTATATGCCTAGCACTAAATGACATTTACTGTATGCTAGAGTTGATCTCTGAGGGCAATGCAATAATGGTTAGCTATTTCGCAATGCAAGAAATTTTAAATGACAAATTCATCAGCATAAAAATGCTGATGAAATTTTTATTGAAAACTGTTCTGTGAAATGCATGGCCAATACAGAGAGATATATGAATTCAAAATAAATAAATAAAATAAAAGGACCTTGCTCAGCTCCATACAGCTCCAGCCCCATAGAGCAGATGAGCAGGGCCTACGAGAGAGGAATCCTCCGTAGCACAATTTGTGTCCAGTCAGCTGTGAAATGGCTCTGGGAGGACCAAAGCTACCAGGCCCCAAAGGACAGTAACCACTTGGTCCCAGCATCCCCATCTCAGGTTTCTATATGGAAAAAAATGTTTCTCTACGAAAAAAAAAAAAAAATTCAACACTGTGAAGATAGGAGAAAGTTTTTAAATCCTAGAAATGCTTGCGAAACAGTGAAATTCCTCCCTACATTTCTTTGTCCTTATTAAAAAAGTTGATTTTATTTTATCCTAAATGCTTATAAAATGCACAAAGATCAGTTCCAGCTTTAACACAGTAAAAATTTTATTTGGTGCCAAAAAGTAGATTTACGCTTCTTTTTATATTGGATCAAAATACTCTTAATTCTCAGCTAGAATACTAACCTATTAGGAGGCTACCAAATATTTGGATAAAAAACTGGACTAATTGAAACTAACGAAAATATTCTCTAGGATATACTAAAAGTTAAATGGGACAGAATAAAAAAAGAATAACTTAAAGCACATTAGATGCCTCGTAAATTTTTGTTCGCTTTCAGAAAAGCATATTTGAATGTCACAAAGGACACCTCAATGAAAACATGCATATATTCATTATGTAGCAGAGCTAAACAACAAATAGAAGTATTATATGAGCACTATAATAATCTTCAATTTCATTTTTGCTTATTTTATCTCGGCTTCAGTACATTAAACAAAACAAGAAAGTTTTCAGTAAAGGACAAGCAGGAAAAGCAGCAGGATGAGCTGACATGAAGGAGGGAATTTCAGGTTCACTTTGGACCATACAGAACAAAGATAACAAATGGACACATTTCCAAACTTATACATGGAATCATAGCATCATTATGATTAGACAAGACTTTCAAGATCACTGAGTCCACTCATCACCACCATGCCTATCAAACTATGTCTGTAAATGCCTCATCTACACATTTATTGAACACTGCCAGGGATGGTGACTCCATCACCTCTCTGGACAGTCTGTCCCAATGCCTCATATAACATTCTCTGTGTGGAGATTTTTCCTAATATCTAACCTGAACTGCCCCTGTCGCAACTTGAGGCCCATCTCCTCTTGTCCTACCAGTTGTTATTCCAGAGGACTCCTGTCACACTACAATCCCCTTTCAGGAGTCACCTAACTCACGTGCTCAGCGCTCTAACTTTATGGGGTGAGACTGGATCAGTTGGTGCTGGAGGGTCTGTCAAGGGCCTGGGCAATCCTGGCCCTGTCTGCTCCTCACTGGAGCCAAGCACTGTGCTCAGGTACATAGAAAATTTAAGACACAGAGTAAAGAAATTTCAAAATGATTGGGTGTCCCACATCACCCCACAGTAAAAAACAAGAAGTTACTGAACCTTTTGGCCTGTGCATCCTTACAAAAACTAGAAAGCTGAAAGAATAAGTACATAAAAGGCTACTACAGAGAAAGCACTTTCTTCAAAATAAGATTGTTGCGGAACTGAAGAAACACACTTAAAAGAAAGTTCTGCACAAAATCAGATGTTCACTGGTTACTTTCTCCTTTGTTGCTGGAAAATGTGTTTCCCTGGTCTTGCCATTCTGCACTTAGCCTGCAGAGACATTCCCAAATTCCCATATTTTCCAAGCCAGTCCATTAATTTCCTATCCAGAGTTCAGCACATGCAAGTAGGTGCTGAAAATTGTGAACTGTCAGTTCACTGCATTCCAGCCAACTGACAAAAATTAAGCATCAAACACAAGAGTGAGAATAAGTGTTTCTGCAAGAACAGGACTTCTGAATCCAGATTTCCCAAGGTTTTATGCATTGTATGTTCTCTGCTTAGAGAACTGCCAAATATATCCTCAAGAAGTTTCTTTTCTTTTGTTTTTTCCTTCTCATTAAGAAGAGCTGTGCTTATCAGAAAAATTAGAACAAAGGACTTCTAATAGAGTATTAACAGAAAAATATTCCTTAAATGTTAATTTTTACTCATGAAAGCATTTTAATCTGTTCTTCTTTCTTTTCAGGACTGATAAGCTGCTTCTAAGATACAGGAACTGATTTGGGATTTATACGTTTCAGTATATAATTTTAAACATCCAGGGCTGTCATCTTTCTGCTTACTGTCAACCTACACTAAATAGGACTAAAAATACATGTACATATACATACACACAGATACACGGGATAATGGCTACAGTTCGAGACATTCTTTTCTTCACTGAAATTGTAAACAGGGTAAATTTTGCTCTACTTTCCAATATCAGGATTTCAATCCATTTCCAGTTAACCACTACAAGAAGACTGTAATCTAAAGACATTCAACTAGCTAGAAATGTATCATTGTTACATTAAATCCATTGGTGTGTCCATCACAGTGGTTCAATAGCTAAGTCGCTAGCTGTGGAATTTGATTCTTGGCCAGGACAGCTTTTATCTAATAGTAATGTGGAGTATTTTACTGTCAGGGCTATGGGAGGAAAACCTGAATATGTAACTCAGATGGCAACCCCAATATAGAAGCAGATTAAAGGAAAATTGCTTGGGTTTCTGTCCCTTCACGATCCTTGAGTGTTTGGATTGACCAAGAAGCATCAAGGAGGTTTAAGATTCAAAAATGCTGAAAGATCAATGCTCAAACAACAGCAACTAGATTCAAAATCTGCCTAGATCAACAAGATGAAATTCATTGGAAGAGACATACCTGTAAAGTAGCAAAGTAGGCAGACTAAAAGCCCAAGAAACTGAGAAGAAATTTTAGGCTGTATATGTAGAGCACTGAACAAGTAACAAGGAAGTATTGTTTTTCTTCCTATTTTGCTAGTGACAATGCACCCTGAACTTAATTATATTGTGTACATCATCAGTGCAAAGAAATTGGCAAATCAAAGAACCCAGGAAAGAACAACAAAATTTATAGATGCCCAAGTTAAAGTTAATTGTAAGGGTAATCAAAAGAAGCAATACACACACACATAACATGACAAAATGCTTAAGAACAGGGAAGAGAGAACAAGAGAAAAAAAGCTTTATTAGCATTTTAAAGAACCAAGAAAGAAAAGTAACAAGGGGATGTATAGAATAATGGAGAAAGTAGTCACAATGAACATCATGAAACACATTGAACATAAACTCTCTAAAGCATTTGAAAAGTTCCCAAAGGGAACCCCATCAATCCAAAATATTCTGGACAAATACTGTGAAAACACGTACCTCTGAAGGGCTTGTGCTGGCGAGAGTGACCGACCATACAGGACTGCTTCCCCTCTGCCTCCTGTGATGATTAGGACTCCTTTGGGGTGCAAGTCAGCTGTAAAGAAAAATGATGCATAAATCCATGTGTACAATACGTCTGTAGCATTAGATCCTTATGCATTCTTTAAAAAAAAAGTGAGAAGAGGGAGTTATGACCCTTAATATCACAGAAATATAATGAAACAGAAGATCTATTTCAAACAAATTCCATTGTATTTAAACAAATAATTTTTTCTCAATGGTCCTAAAGAAGCAAAGAGGAAAATTCCAACCTCATCATCAACATATACTAAAGAGGACTTTTTGTTTCTATTTCAGATTTGACACTTTCTCGTGGGTAAAAGCAGCAGGATTAAGGTATGTTTTATTGAAATATCACAAATTAATAATGATTAACTTAAATAAAAACAAGATCCCAAATCTCTTCTCATTTGAGAATCTGGCCCCAAGATTCTCTTTAGTTATCATGGGGTAAATTCTGTCATATTTCTAGGGACAAAAAAATATAGAAACTGGAAAGGAAAAATGTATTTCTTTAGCTGAAAGTGCAAGTGAGCTACCTACTGTATGTAGTATTCTTTCAGAATAAGTCTGCAACAGCATGAACTTGCAACACCAACACACCTCAAGTAGGCTTAAGAGTTAAAAATAAGCACCCATGAAAATATTGAGCACAGCTGCCTTTTTCATCTCTCATACATTCAAGTTCAAAAGTAACATTTTTTCTTTTAATTAGTTGCTGTTTTGATGTCCGTCTCTAGAAAGCATGAAAGATCAGAGCATTGATAGGTGGACGTGACAAAATCCAAGACACTACCTTCCTTCCAAATTTCCTAATCATCTTTGTTATTTTCCAAACATCAGCTAAGGTTCAAGGAAGTTACAGGCTCACAAATTCCCCAGCCTTGCTCAGAACAAGACTTGTTCCTTTTCACAGCTGCATTGAGGTTGTTCACTAAACAGTGATTCAGGCTCTAGGGAATGAGCACCACGCAGAGCCTCCCATGGAAGGGAACACACGTTCCCCAAGGTACAGCCCGCAGGCTCAGAGAAGCAGCACAACACTGCAAGCTGCAGTGTTCATAGTCTGAGATTCCATTGACTGTCTCCCCCCTTAGGAAATGAGATAAGTCAAGAAGAAGTAACATCTGTCTGAGGCAAGAAAACATGCACACATTTAAGTGCTTTTTTGAGGGTGGAGAAGGGAAGGAAGAAAGGGTTTCTTTCCTTTTGACTTATTTAAGCTCTCCATGGGTGTGTATACAGTTAAAGCTTTAAAAGAGAGACTGAGAAAAATAGCAATCAATAGTGTCAGCTAAGGGTGACAAACAGAGCACAAGGTGGCTGCTGGCGGGACACTGTAAAGACGGTGACTGGGCAGTGATCAATTGCATTTGGAGATGAGGAAAGACAGAGAGAGCAAAAAGCGGAATCGATCCAGTCTGCTACTTCTGCACATATAGGCACCTGGAGCAGGCAGCATGTGACAGACAAGGGTTTAACCTGTCAATAATTCATACTGCTTCACTGCATAACTTTTAGTAAGAGTCTCTCTTGAAAGCAACAGTATTGACATGCTTCATATGGCTGACTTGTACTAAAACTGGGTACCTCCAATCAGGAACAATTCAAAGCACAGTACTCAGGATACAGGCACATTTTAGGCCAGACTGAAAAAGCATCTGTTTTCAGTAGGAGAAAAAAAAATTAAAAAAATAAGAAAAAAAGCAATATAAAAAGTACTTCTAAGCCTGGTTGCATCTTCACCTCTGAAGAAGGCAGTAAAAGCTGGTGAGGTCCATTTTATCAGATCAGTATAAGTAACTCTGAAGCCACTACTAAATTACACAAACAATAAAAGGAATATTTACTCAAACTCAAGTAACTTCTGGAATCCATTACAAATGCTCCAAACCATCCTTGCCCACAAATATTCTCGTACTAAAAGACAGCAGGTTGCTTCAAGGAGGCACTTATATTTCAGCCCAGTTGACATTTATGCCTGACTCTGTATTCTAAGTAATGCCAGTCATGCAAAGAGCCACAAACTGCCTTTCAGACCCAATGTCTTGTTTTCTTCCTGGTTGCTGACAAAGGCTGGAGTAAATTTTGTGACCCTAAACGGAAAACACCACATAAGGTGCATCTAAAATTGACTTCTCAAAGGCAAGCATTTTGAAACCATTTTCCTGAGAAGCTTCCAAATCATCTATCCACTGCTATGGCTTTACCTCCTCCTCCCTGTCTTCTTCCAAGTCTCAGAGCTTTTTTAGTCTCAAAGTGATCCATGGTTATTAATTATAGATATGGTTATTAATTTTGGTTTCATTTTGGTTCCCTGCCTTTGCTTAGTCCACCTGATGCAGCCTCTCCCAGATGGGCCCGCCACAATACCATGGAACATATTTCACTAATTTGGTATAGAAATGTCTGTACCAGGCTGAGCCACAGGTCCCTCTTCTTACAAAGCAGCTACTTGGCTGCTCTGGGGAAGCCTCTAGTGATCACTCACAGAGAGCAGAAATGATTCAGCATTCAGCAGAGCCCTAAGTGTCTCAGAAATCTGTTTTCTGGAGCAATTGCTGGTACCCTGACAGCTATACCTAGGCTTTATACAATGCCTAAAGATAAATGCATTTCCAACCTCATTACAGTGCTATCAACAGGAGTCGAGCATTTAAAATGTTTTATGCATTGGCTGAACTATACTTTAGTTTGGAAAGAACAGGTAAGATTTATTTCATCATAAATAGGCTAAACATTAAAGTAAACAAATCAACATTATTCTATGCTATAAAATCAAAGTTAGTATGAATTGCTACAGTCTATAGCTAACAACATAGCCTAACAACAATTAGTGAAAATAACTTCAACCGGTTGATTTTTTACTTTTTTTTTTTTTTTTAAGTGATTAGCAACCATTTCATTAGTTCCAAATATAAAATCTTGTTTAAGCCAGGATGCCTGTCAAAACAAAAGAAGGTAATAACAAACACTTCCCCGTAGATGAGCACAGCAGGTTCTCAGCTCCTCAAAAATAAAGCAACTGCTCTAATGCATACTTGTGGATGTCCATGCACCAGGAGGCATAAATATTAAAATATTCCACTCAATAGCTTATTTATAAAAATTCTACCTACTTCATTTTGCTGTTGCTATTTTGATCATTTAGAGAGTTCATCTGGCACCGTGATTTGCTACGTAACTCCTTTCTCCAAATCAGACCCACCCAAATTCCCTCTTTTTCAGGATTTAAAAGTTGAGTCTCCAAAATCTAGTCTTTTGGGAGCCTTGATGGTGATGATAATGTTCAAGAAAATAATAATAAATCAACACACAAGAAGAGGAGACACAATTAGCACTGAGTCAGTTCAGAGCACCAAAATAAGAGTGAACTCCATTGCTAAAACAAAGTCTGTTTAAGAACTGAACTGCACACATTTTAAATATACTCATAAATGAAGAAATATTAAATTCTTTAATAATTATGAAATTCAGGTAATTATTAAAATCTTATCAGCTGTAATATAATCTCTGCTAATATACTAATATATGCACAATTTTTGGAAAAACATGCTTTTGCAACCAGACATTTTGAAACTCCTTTACCAAAAACATCTTTGAACAGAATAAGGTCGTCCTTGAACTAATTTAGTGTCTGCATGTGCAAAAGAAAGTAGTAAATGGACAGGAATCTTCCAAGTTTAAATAATTACCTCTGAACAAGAAAATTAGCCTGTCATGTACAGAATAAAGTTGTTTAAAATGCATTTGTGTGGTTGCACTGTGATAAGGGAGACAGGCTTTTAAAGGATTGAATTTGTTCTAATGAACCACCTGAAAAGTATTTTTTAATTCAAAATTAGAACTTTTATAAAGAAATAATGGAGTATTTCTTTTTGATAAGTCACTTCACAGAACAGGGATCAGAATGCAAATTACAGTTATTTGCTCTAAGTGGTTTTCCATTAGAATGGCATTAATATGAAACATTTGCTTTTTCCATTTCATCAAGACATTTCACAGTATTTCTGCTACCTTAAGACATGGTATATTAATTTAACCAAATTATATATAATCTTGGGTGTACTATGTATGCCTCATTTACTTTTTGCAACACTCATTATCTTATTTTTCCACATTTGAACCTGCCAATTCATAACACAGCTACTTCTCCTTTCAGGAGATCGGTTTTCAGATCAGAGAAGCAAAGTTTCATTTACAACAGTCATTTATGAAAAATTGAGGTTTTTATTAAATAAAAGGATGACACAAACTCTTGTGTTTAATAGTCCAAAATCTTGTGGGTAAAAGCTTTCACTCTCTTCTCTTTTACTTTAGGCAGTAGCACATGTAGCCAATAAATGTTTGGATTTTTTACCCTAAGAAGGGTGCTGTCTCAGGTGGGCTGCTGTGTGAATGATCTGTAACACCAAGAGCACAGGTGGAAATTACTGAGTGCATAAAAGTAGAAAGGAACAAACTACCTGTTTTACCTTTGTTTTTTACACAATGGCAGTTCAAAACCATTTCTACCCAATGGCTGTGGACATTGGGAAACCACTCCACAAAAGGTGATCCAGAGGGCACGCATGCACATCAGAGCACATACTGCATCATTCTTCCCTAGCGCCTGAAATTGCACTTTTACTGGTCTCTCTTTGAGTTGCAGCACCCGTGAAAATGATTTTTAACTCCCAACCCACAAAGTTTATTTTTACTCCTGCCTTCCTTGCTTTTGCTTGAACAATAAATTTTGTGGCTGTGCAATGAAAACAGATATGGAATAGATCTGGGATAACCTTTTTTCCTTGCCTTTTTTTTTTTTTTTTTAACCCCAAATCTTTCCCATATGTGTTTTCAGACACAGCTGCACAAACAGTTGCAGTAGAGCACAGCTCAGGAGCCAGCACCTGCATCCAGATGTCTGTCCTGTGCAAGCCAACGACACGTGCTCCTTCAAGGCCACAGTCATGGGAAAGGGGGCTCAGCAGACCCACTCAGTAGCACCACAAAAACCGCACAGGATTTTTGTGTGTCTTCCAGAATCAGCCTGCATCAGCCTTACTGCATAGAAAAGCTAGAGCAGCATCACAGGCAGAAAGCAGAATCAATACTCTGCTTTGTTATTTATGACAAATACAATGATCAGTAAGAGAAGTTTTCTGTCCTCCTCCACCCATTCAGTATCATCACTTCCACAGTGATATGCAGTGATCTATACTAGTAAATGCAGCATTTGACATTTCTGGATTAAATTAGTAGAAAGAATCTTTTCATTTTGTTAAGTTATATTTTGCATTCCCTTGTCTCATCCCTCTGACTCCCAGCAAAATTTCAAGACAGCTTAGTAGAAATCTCCAGTCCAAAGGCTGTGAGTCGCAGTCCTGGAGGCCTGTTACAGGAACCTGTGAAGTTCACAAATACAGATCTTACTATGCAGCACTCCTTAAAAAATGCAACACAGGAGAAGAAGAGTTACCTCCAGACACATCTGTGTTAATTATCTGCCAGAGAAGGTTTTGACAACTACGGGTGAATACAAAGAAAGGCAGCAATAGTGCTTCTTTCACTGGAAGAGGTGGGCAAGTGATAATATTACAGGCTAGGGAATTTAAGGTGGAGATAAAGTAAAATATAATAAATATAAAGTAAAAATATGTAATAAAGAGGCTACAGAAAACTTTTTATCAAAAATTCATTTAGAAAATCAAGAAAGCAAATGGGTTGAAGGAGGAAGAGAATGGAATATATTCAGAATGAAGAACTGAGAGCAGGTTATTAATAATTAGGAGGCAATCCCTGAGCTGGTGGCCATTATTGACAATAAACTACTGCTTTATTATTTATTGTAATTACCTGACCAGAAGGCAGTTCACATTCAATAAAAATCATTACATGCTGTAACATCAGGTTTCAAGGGGATTAGCTTTTTTATAACCTGTGTTAACTAGTTTACAACAGCCATAATGTGCTTTTAAGGATGTTGGTCTTGTGGCTGCTGAGAAATTGGTCTGTCTTCCTCAGCTGACTATTGATTTCCTAGCATTTCTTCCAAGTGCTATACTGCTTCACTCTGGTTAAGTTTTTATAAGATAACCTCAAACACACAGTATGCTACAAATGAAATCAGTTTTTATGGTTCTTCTTTTTTTGTGGGCATGTAAAAACACAACCAAATCAGAAAAAGCAACAGCAAGCGCAGAGTCAGAGGCCTGTCTGAAATTCAAAATGTGAGTTGAGATATTTTAGAGTACAATCAGAATATTTTCTGTATTTATTTCAGTGAAAGAAGTCACGCATTTGTATAGGATGCATTACAAAGAAAGTTAAAAAAAAAGTAAAATAGAAACTTTACAGTATTTAACTTATGTCATGCAGATGCAGAAATTAGCACAAGGTGATTAGGGGAGAGTGTGAAAAAAAATTCTCCGTCATGATATGTGAAAAAATCTTACTTAGTGTCTGCTTTTATCAGTTGGGCCTTGCACCTTCTCTAAACTTAAATGCCTTGATAATTGTCCATGCTACCAGGTGGGAGTATAATTCATTTGCACACTTTCACCATCTCTGAATATGTGTAGATTAG
>JAUBOD010000770.1:2010328-2022582 GCA_032353885.1 Nothura maculosa
ATATGCTTAAGATTATTCATTACATCAAAATGGAATAATTTTACAGATCTATTTTTTCCCCTTTGAAATTTGTGTTCGCAAATAAATCGCATAATATTGAAGCTTTGTTCTGAAACAGAAAATACTTCTCAGAATATTCCAATGCTAACATCTTTTTGTTATTATCTTTTTAGAAAAAAACAAACCTTGGATTTTCTTGGTTTTTGACTCTGAGCTCCACAAACCAAGATCTCAGCCAAATGTCCAAAACAATGAACAATGAAATAAATAAAAATATAGAAAATAAGTAATGAAAAAAATAAAAGCTACACTTAAGTAACTCAGGGAACTTTCAGTATCTTGTAATATTGTTATTTTCCCAATTCCTTCAGCTAGACTTGGACCAAGGCCACACACATATCCAGACTGGAGGAGTGGTAATGGGAGCAGGACAAGTCACTTTCCTGCTGCTCTTTCAACATATTAATAATCAAGCGACAGTTGAGATGAGCCTGCTCACCTGCTTTGGTTACCAACGTACATTCCACATGATTTTGAACTTCAGATACATGAATCATACATGAATCAGATAAATCATGATGAAGTTAGTATTGTCAGACAAAGAAGGATAATGAGGAACGTATTTTGATGCCATATGTAATACACAAAACATGAAAACCTGAATTTATAAAATTTGAAACTGCAGGTTTCAAAATAAAAATGAAGTCAAAGCAAATGAAAATATTTTTTTAAAAAATACAACTTAATTGAAGCACTAAAATAGCATGATCAAAACTGAAAACAGTTCCTAAAGGAATCTTCTGTAGAAACCAAGTCAGCCCTGGAAAAAGACTGACCTTAAAAATTAATTTTACTAAAATAAGCTACTATTGGCTAGAGGCTAATTTTTTTTTCATAGCTCTGCATGAAGGTCAACTTCAGACTGACGAATTAAACCTCAGGTGGCATAATAAAACTTCAAGAGACTAGTCTTAAGGGGTCAGCTAAGGATAACATTAGTATGCTAACAAAATACTGTTTACAATAGAAAGGGAACAAAGATATCAAGATGTCAGAAAAAGGATGTTTAAGATTGTTAACTTTCTTTTTGACGAGAAACAGAAATTTCCACTGGAAAGTAAATAAATATTCATGAAAGGGATTGAGCCATGAGATGAGTTTCTCTGATTATGACAAATTTCTCGTCCACATTATGATGAGCCTGTCATCCTGAATATGAGAAGGGAGGGGAAGAGATATGGGTAGAGGTTTTACTATCTCTCCAAGACGGGAGAATATTCATGAGAGCCTTTCAGAGCTCTTTGTGCTCCTAAAGCAGCAGTAACTCACTTTCTGTTTAGCTATCAATAAGGAGAAGACTCTCCATTTCCTTCTCTCTCAAGGATATGTTTCTAAAAGGAAGAGAGTTTTTTTGCTCACCTTGAATATCTCCAGAAGGAAGGAAATAAAGGTATAGAATTACATAGACTTTTCAATTTGATTGATGTACAGTGAAATGTCCAATATATACAAAATTTAAATACCTATACTTCCCGAGAAAATCCTGTAAGGACACACAGTCCAAGCATTTTTCGCAACCCACATTTCCTGTTAGGTTATAGTTTGAAATCTTTTAGTACAGGACACAGAGATCAGAATACTGTTACTAGTGGCTGTTTCTTCATTGCCCTATTTCTAAAATCTAATTTTAATTCCCATTCATTCATAGCTTTTATCTGTATAACAAAAACTGCAAAAAGCAATAGCCAGTGGAGTTGCCAGGGAAGGCTGTATGTTGTCAGAACTATTAACAAGATACAGATTTGTCTCTGTTTGCTTTTGGGTGCTGAATAGGCTACATCCAAGAAACAAGAATAGCAAGGAAGAAGCATTAAAACCACAGAGCAGAATTAGCAGAGCACAGAAAGACAGGATTAATTACTGTAGTTGCTGCATGACTTGTTTCATGTTGCTTGCCACCTTATGTGGTTGTGAAAGGCTTTACATCAGTAATTCCCCCACACTTGTAAAATGATGAGGGATTGCAACAGCCATTTCATGGAGCAACCACACACACAATTGTTTGCAATCTGCAAACCAACTCAGACACAAAAAGCAAGAACTAGCAGGAGATGAAGATAACAGTTTTTAAAAGTTGTGTTTTAACTCTCTTTCTATAAAGAACATATTGCACTTATGTCTACACCCTGATGCACATCTGTCTCATTTACATTTAGACATTCTGTCATTTGGAAATGTACTTAATTGCATAACTGGATATCACACCTGTTTTTCCTCCAATCTATTTAGGTATATTTGAATATAAAGCCGTCTCCAAATATATCTTTCAGATAAAAAAATCTTAGGAGTTTCTAGAGGAACAACAAAATCACTTTTTTTTTTCCTCCTCCAACCACCAGGCCCATGGAGAAATTGGTTGCATCCTAGAAGTTCCAGCCTCTGTTGTAATGAGTTGTGTCAGTTCACATCTCATTGAACGAGGTAACAGTAACACTGATGCAACTCAGTATGATTCATCATAAAAAAAACCAGTCAGAAAGTCACGCAAGAAGCAGTCACTTTCATGGATAATAAACATATAAAAATGTAATATGTTACGGTACTTGCCATGATGCAGCCTGCAGCAACATGACACAAAGCTTTTCAGCAAAGTACCCTCTTCATCACTTCCCTTCTGACAGGTTTCGCTGATCATTTCATAACTAAAGTATTTTACTCCAACATCTAGTAACTTCTGATGATTTATACTCAGATTATATTTTCTACCTCTTTAAATCAGTAACATACCTATATCTAAGGCATGGTGAAAGAAAAGTCAGTTATGTCCAACTTTAGCACCAAGTATACATGCACTTATAAGGACCACATGCCTCCCTGCTTATAAAGAACTCCAAAATGCAACAATTTTCTAATAGTATTTTTGCCTTCCTCAAATTGATTTACACTACAGGAAGATGACATTACAATAAACAGACTGCTAAGAAAGTCTTGAATTTAAGTCACATGTGTAGCAGATTGCATCATTATCTGGGATGGTTTGCAGGATCTGATTGCAAAGCCTGAACAATGAAACCTTTGCTGAATTGATATGACCCATAAAGGATTTCCCTCGAGAGGAAAAGTGACACAGTATGGAGTGCAAACTGACTGAAATGCCTCTATCAAACAAGCATTGACCATGAGCCAACTTTGGATGCTCATTTCTCCTTGAGTTCATTACTTAGGCAGGAAAGCCTCACTCATCAGGCTGCAGAAAAAGAAAAACAAAAGAGCACAAGCAAAATGAGCAGTAGTTCTCACAGGGCAATCTTGCAATCCAGAATCTATGTACATCAGGAGGGTCTAGCACCCTTGGGTAATCAGTTAGAGACATAACATCCATAGAAACTAGCCACCTCTCTGTCCTTTAAAAATTCTGGCCTGAATTAACAAATATAACAAGACAGTCTCACAAAATATAGCATCCATAAACAAGCTGTAGTTCAACCTAGTAAATGAAGACTGCACTTCCAGTAGCAATCTCTTTTTAAATGGACCATAAAGTAATCTTCAATAAAAGAGCAGTTTAACATTTTTTTCTCCAAAAAGCCTCATGACAATGACAATATTTACAGCCCACACATAAGGAAAAAACAGATGGGAAAATTAATCTGCCAAGATAACTTACCTCAAATTGCAGTGGACTTGCATGAAGGAAAGGTTTACTATGACATGATTCATAATACTATTTCACAAGCAGAGGGTCAAACAGTGCAGCAGCATATGAGGCTAAAATTATTTGGTGTAAAGGAGGAGTAGCAGATTCCATTACGTGTTTCATACATAGATTTGAAGCCTATATGCTACTGAATGTTGTTTTTCAGCATTTACCCATTCTTTCCATGGAAGCAGTGCAGATGAAAGCTCCATAAAGTATTGGTCTGAATAACAGACCCTGTATGAAATGAAATGTATACCATCAAAATTGCTTATACCATGACAGATTCTGTGCTCATTTCTATATTAATTTCTATACTTTCTGTACGTGGAGACAAGTTGGTAGGGGTGGTTTCTATGTTTTTGAAAAAAGCAGGTTTTAAATCTTTGAAATTCACTAATTTCTGGGAATTAAAATTATTCTGAAATACAATGTTTTTTCCACTCCATCAATTTAGTTTTTCCATGCCCCATCTGATACCTCAGATTTTCAGAAGAAATTGCAAATCCCATTTGTGATTTGTTCCCGATATTTAGGTGAAAGTCATTCTTATATCCATGCACTATTATGTTTATAGGAAGTTTAACCTAGCAAATACCACACAAAGCCTATATTGGCAAGAGCTTGATGCAACTCATTGCTATTACCTACCCCTGTAAATGACTTTTGGACAATTTGTTTCATAAGATCCTTCCCAAGCGAGGCTACATGTATTAAAAACAAGGGAAAATCAGAACTGCCGGGACTTCAGGCCATCCTGCTCTAGCCAGAAAAGCCCATGGTTATTAGATGCAACCTTTTCAGCTGTAATAAAGTTGTTCAAAAAATGAATGTCTGAGAAAAAAAAAAAATGCATCAATGTTTTTATTGTCCATCTCAAAGGATTCAGTAATTAATTTGTCACAGTACAGTAATGTTTTTCATGGATGCGGTGATTGTTATGGTGACTTTCATAGCATTGCTTTAATGTAAAAATAAGGCAGCATGACTAAGAACTTTAGAGGAAGATTTCTCTGCTAGGGTCAAAGATAACAAGTAAAATACTGGATTAAGTGTTATTATAGCCCAAAGATTTTTGTTTCTTTTTCTCCTCTTTCTTCTTCCCTTTTTTTTTTAAAATCACCTCCTCAATAAAACTTCTATAAGTTCAAATGAAATTTCTAATGAAATTCAAGGGCACACTTCAATATATGGGACATTTTTAAAGGATTTAGGATGTCAAAGTAACCTTGAAATGTTTGATACCTTTCTTACCATCTTCTCTACCTATGTCATTATGTAAGAAAATACTAAAGCAGAGGAAAAAACAGAATTAGGAAAAGATATAATGTTAAATTTAGATCTAGAAGAGATATCTAGCAATGTAAATGCAGGGACAATGCAAGTATGAAGCACAGAGCAGAGAACAAAATCCACGTTCTAGTTGCATTTCTCATTGATTCCCAAGGATTATGATAGCCAGTATAACTCTGAATAATGTGTGCAATGTCTCTGCAAAATTTTAATTTCAGGATGAAACTATTGACATGCTTACAATATGTTTACAAGTCCTTTGTTAGATCAAGTAACATGTTTCTAAATTAGGTCTTCTTTGTAAAAACATCTACTGAAAGAGTTTTTGAACTTTCCTGATTCATAGACTGAGAATGATCTCTTTGAATGGCAACATCATGCTTAGCTTTTCTGCGTGACAGAATGTCCAGTTTAAAATTATCTTTTGTGCAGTCACACCAGGTCAGATGATCCTATATACAGTATGTTGCTTCTAAATTGGGGAGCATAATTAAATATAAGGGATCCACAGCCACTTACAGTCATATTCTGTCTCTATATAAAAACTGCCAATTTTTGTAGGTCTTATATAACAGAATTTATTTTTTTAGTCTAAACAATAAAAACTTATATTTTTACATTACGAGCTCCATAATCTGATCATTGTTTTCAATGAATCAGTTAGGTTAGGAGTTTAAAGTGTTTAAACTTTATAACGCTCCTAGAGTACAAAACTTCAAAAGTATCACCTTGGTGATAACATATTATACGCTTATAATACACAGGATTATAATAAATGTATATTATCTCTCTTTTGCATGCTTTTTCATATTTTTTTCTGCTATATTCACACAGCAAGATCTGTCGTCTCCTTGAGATGTTTGATTTACTCTTGGCCAAAAGAGGAAAAATAACTTGGGAAAGTATCTTGCAAGCTTTCTGCGTGATGTTTAGTAACCTTGTGTAATCATCCTCTCTCACATTCTCACACAAAGAAGCAAGATCCCTATGGACAATGAAACGGTAATGTGTTATGTTGATGATGCTTAAAATATTACTTGCCTTAGGCCCTGTCAGCAAAATTAGCCTTTCTTGATGATTTCTTGGCCTGTGAAGCTGTAAGGGTTTATGCACATTTTCACTAGGGACAGCCAGAATATTCTTTCCCCAAAGAGATTCTTACTGCAGAATTGCTGGGCAGAGATTCTGCACAAGCTTGCAAGTTCCTAAAGAGGAATTCAGGTAAGACTGATTTTTTAACTAGTAAACATCAGTCCCTAGGTTTTCTCAGATCTTAAGATAATAGAGACTTTTGTATGTGAAAATAAAGTGCAAAATTATTTCAAAACATACAAAGCCAAGCTGCCTTGTAATATTGAGACAACACACACAATTGCAAAGAGAATATATTCCTTGCAAGACACAAATAACATTCATATTCAAGTATGTGTTCCAAGGTTAAATAGCTGGAGAGGAATACACTTTTCTAAAATTTTGCTAATCCATTCTTCCTCTCCAATCTTCAAAATCCATTTTGAGAGCTCTAGCCTGATTTCAGGTCCCGAGTCATGTGCATCATTATACGATCTAAAAAATTACAGATTTCAACAGTAGATTCAAGTATTTGTGTAATAAAAAAGAGTTAAGAATTAAACCCTTAGTGTTTATAATTCTCAGATAATAATAGCCAGGCCAAAGCAGCCCAATAGCCTTGGTAAACAAACTTCTAGCAGAGATAAGAGTTGAATAATACAAAAAGTGTGTTCCTAGGTGTTTGTGTCAAGCCATGAACAGTATGAGGAAGAATTAATTCTGTCTCCTGCAGAACATCTAAAGGAGAGTGCTTGAAAATTCTTAAATTGGTGACTTAAAACTTCATAGCTGCAAGGCTGAGCAGATATGCTACCCAGTCCTTTTTTCAAAGCCTTTTCAAAATGCAAAAAATATTAATCCAATAACTAGGGTAGTAACCTAGGATTTAGAAAAACCTAGATTAAAGGTATTGCACTACCTAAAATTCCTGTTGTGATTTTAGGCATTCAATTCCTACAGGCTTGTATAAATTGAGTATTATATCACTTCTCTGCCTCACAGTGGGAGCACGACATAAGAACAGTTGTATTCAAGTGGTGAATCTTGACTGTGACCATAGCAAGAGCAGAGGCCTAGGAAATGATTTTCACTATTTCACCAGTTTTCCTCAGATTGCTATGTAAATTAATTTCATCTTCTTTATATCTTGCCTGGTAGGAAATAGTAAACCATCATTCTCTGTTCACTCATTCCAAGCTACTCATAATAATGTATTATTTGCCCTCAGTTGTATATTCCTTTTTTTTTCTCCCAAGCTGGAAAATTTGAAAATGTTTAATCTCTTTCAATAGAGAAGCTATTCCCCAAGTTCTACCACTTTGTTGTCCTTTTCTCTAAATTTTGCAGTTCACTGCATGTACACCAATTTTACAATTCTCTGCATGCACACCAATGAATGCACTGATACTAGATAATGTATTAAGACGGTTTAGGACAAAATCAAGAACTTTTACTTTCTCTAGTATATCCCAAATATAAGAGGTAAATGAAAAAGCTGGGGTGGAAGGTTAGAAAGCATGTCCCAAAAGATAAACAGTGCACCATGCAGGCAGCATATTCCAGGCCACATAATCACTCTCCAAACCACTCTTCCTTCAAGCTCTCTGTGCTCACAACTCTCTCAGGAGGAAAGAGGGCCAGCTAATGCATGAGCTTTCCCTACAAATCAGTAGATGTCGGCATTACTCCTGGCAACACAAACCTATGTTCTAGGAGAACATAGTAACCCCAGAGCTGCTTCCCCATCCACAGTCACTGCAGTTTCTCAATGGCTTTGTGGAGCAACCCAGCAAGTGTGAGAAGTAATCTAATTTAAAGCAAAGGGAGAAGTCTGTATCTAGAGCAGTGGATGATGTGAGACACTAATCTATACCATCTCCTGGGACTTGACAGAGCGCAAATTCTTATGTTGCTATTTTAGTTACAGGGGTTTCCCTGAGGATTGCCTAAGACTGCAAATTATGAGCAGCATATATATCTACATGCAATATTATTTTCTGGCTCAAGAAAACAATCCTTAATGCTTTATGTTGCCAAAAAAAAAACATCTCCACAACACAGGGATATAGGTTTCTTGTTTTCTTAAAAGGCTGGAAGAAGATACTAAATTAATCTTCTCAGAGGTAAACAGTCATTTTTTCCTGTAAGAAAACAATGAACAGGCTATTTTCTAAGTCAGAAAATTGCTGATCTTTACAGTGAAGACATACGAGTTAAGAAGTCCTTAGATAAAAGTCAAATGACAGCTGCTAGGCAAAGATAATATGAACAAAGCAAGCAAATATTTAAGAGAAAAAGTAGAGGCATTTTATTTCTATGCAGCTTATCTGTTTGGTCCCATCTGCAGGATTATTTTTCTTAAAATGCCCTTCCTTTCTTTCCAATGGCTCCACTTTAGGAACTGTAGCAATGAAATTTCTCACAAAGTATCAGCTAACATTTGAGATCGGATATCCAAGCATGACCAGAGCAGCGGTAGTTGCCAATTTCTAAATAAATAGCAGTAACTTCAATTTGTACTCGTTATGGCTACAAAACACGCCTGGAAGCATATAGAAGTCATAAGCAATTAGCCTAGAGCCTACATGGCAAAATGCCATGAATAATGTTCCAAATTGCCAAGCTCAGCTCCTAGAAGTGGTTTAGCAGCATGAACCCAACCTTCTACCTGAGCTGAAGAATTTTGCCTCTCAATAGGAATTAAAAAGCTTCTGTTTAAATCCAAAAGGATCAAAATTTCCTTTTTTTTTTTTTTTTTTTTTAAAGACAAAACACTTAATACATACCACTGAAAACCACGAGTGTGGTTTATTGAAAGGTGATCTTCTCTGATTTTTTTCCAGTAGTTCCTTGGAACAATCTACTACTTTTGCAATATACTTTACTTTGAAATAATTATGGAATTATTGGAACAATTCACATCCTGAATAAACAAAGTAAATAGATATGTTTCGAAATTAGTGTCTTGCATGCTTCCCAGATGAAAGGTGGAGTGATGAAATGACTCCTCAGCATGCTAAATGACAGCAAAGGCCTAACCCGTTTAGGGTAGAAATACTGAAAATGGAAGCTCATATACTCGGATATTAATGTTTCATTTTAAATATGTACCTCAGTTTTGAAAAGAAAAAATGTCGCTGAAGTCCCCTCTTCTGAAGAGCGTAGAGGTCTAACTGTCAACAACTGACATTGCTCCAGCAGTCAGCCAGTCTACAGAATCTGATAAGAACATGAATTTCCATTGCAGGCTTTGCTCCTTTTGCAATATATTTGGTTGAAGGCTCAGCGCCTCGAAGCCTGTTCCGCAACCTTTGAGGCAACCAAGACTTGAAGTTCTGGCAGCCCTGGCCACAGGAGGGCTCCCCTGATATCTCACAGAGTCAGAGAGGCAGAAGGGCCAGCAGATTTTCAATACTGCTTTGATAGAAGCAAATTTGGTTTCTGAGAAAAGTTTCTAATGGAGTTCCGACTGCAATTATGTCTTAAAAAACTGAAAATTAGCTGCCCACTTCTGAGAATGAAGGCAATTACAGTGGAATTACTCCCCACAGTTAATAAATGTGATGCAAGACTTCTTTCAGCCACACATAACAAATCAAGTACATAAAAAGATGAAGAGACAGGTAGTCTGAAATGTGTATGTTTAGAACTTGATTAAATTTGAAATCAGTTACAAAATCCAAAGCCTGAGTGTAGCGCTCAAACAATATTCTTGAGCAAGGAAAGTAACTGCTATTATGCTTACCAACTGCAGTTTGAACTGTACTCCAATGGCAAGTACAGTATAAATGTAAAATCCGTTTAAAAAACATGCATAAGATCTTATTTCTGAAACATAAAACAAAGATAGCTTACATTTAAAATCACCTGCATAATGTTCAGTATATAAAAAGTATATACCAGTGGAATTATTATTCCCATTACAATTAATTTATTCTTATAATTCCCATTATACTGATTTTTAAAATATTTTTTAGTCTGGAGAATACTTCACATTGCACAGTGTTGCTATGGCATATTTAAAAGACATGATCATTGCTTTCTTTTCTGTCTCAAATTAAGACAGAACATTATGAAAGATCAATTTCCTCCCAAAGAAAATCTGTTGTGCTGCTTATTCCTCCATAGCTACACTTCTATAAAAAGAATATATAGTAATAAATCCTAGCTTCTCTCTAGAAAATATCTGCAGCTAATTCTCCAGAGAGTTGAGGGGAAGCTGGGTTTATGTAGAGACAGGATTACCTTCAAAAAGGTGTCTCATTAAAAAAGAGAAAGAAAAAAATTGTAATATTAATAATATAATTAAAACTTAGAACACAAAGTTATTGTCAGTTGTTCATTAAAGTCATTGGACATTATGGTACTTAGTACTTTCAAAAATCATACACATTATCTATAATTTTGAATGAGAAATTTCAGCTATCCAAATTTGAAAATTCTTGAAAGAAAACAAAGCACACAATTCCATGCCTCTGCAGTTCTGCTGTCCACCTGTATTTCTTAAATATAGATAAACTCTCCCTTAATGCTCTTCATAAGACAAGATGTCTCTGACAATATAAGTGAACAAATCAATTCATGCCGTGATTGCCAATCCAACTAAGTACTTGGTTTTCAAAAGAGAAAATGTTTTCTACAAGACTTATTTTTAGCATGTTAAACTTGGTGGAAAACAATAAAAAAGCAAACCAAACGTTTAGGACATTCAGGTTGCTATCATATGAAGCTTTCCTTAAAATTCCTTCTGACAAATACCACCCTTTCTAGCAGTTATCAGCTCATCAATGCTTGGCTTCACAAACATGCTTGCTGAGCTTGCCTGTCATCACTCCAGGGGCAGTACCTGGACAGTCTCCTTTTTGTTGACATTACTTCCTTTTCAGCACATATGAACAGCACAAGAACCTTCTCCATCTTCTCGTCAGCTACCGCATTGCCAGTAGGTGAACTGGCCAGGAACTTGTAAGCTAACTTGTTAAAAAGAAATTGGTAGTGCAGTGTTCAACCATAAGACCATAAATGAAGTAATACGCATTAGTAGAACACATTATCCGTTGCTTGAGCTGCACCTGCATTGCTGGATCCTGGGCACAACGTGAAACAAGTTAGAACAAAGAGAAGAAACACACAGTCCTCTCTGGCCTTGATATAACACTTGCTGTGCCATTGAGCAGTCACAAATGAAGTCAGAAGGGTCCAAAGTTGCAGTCCTATTTACATCTCTAGTCAGTGATCATATTGGAAAGATGCAGAGAAACTCCCACGATCGGTGTCATTCTTCTGATAAATTGAAGGGAGCAACCCTAAGTTTTTAAAGCTTTTCCCGCTGTGTGCCAAAAAAACTGACAACCTACCATCAAATACTACAGAGATTCTTTTTTCCCATTTTCGATGCTTCATTTATGTAGTTGAAAGCTAATTCTAGTTTAATTAGCTTTCTAGTTTTACATTTCAGTAATTACAATTGCAGTAAACCTGAGCATTCTAGGTCTTTAGAAGATGAAGCAGAATGCATATTCAAAAGGCAAGAGATATACACAGAAGCTAATTAATTAAAAATTCTTACTGACTATAAAGTCCCCCACCCATTACCAAGGCAATTTCTAACTCTTCATCTAACTGTGAGTCCCTTAATGTGCTTTTCTTTTTCAGTCACTCTTCTAAAAAACTTTTAACACACAGCAATGACCAAGCACATCAAAACAGTAATGCACTGAAAGTCTAATAAATTAATAAATGATCTAATTAACCATTTGCCAAAATAGCTGGGTGCTCTAATGTTACTGCTTGGATACTATCATTTCATTCTATACAGGCAGTTAATTTCTAGGATGATAATATGCACAAAGTTGCCAGTATGGCATATCGGCTTCATTAACTCCGCTGCCTCGCCTCTCCAACCTTGTCTGCTATTGTGTTCTGGGGAATCCAGTGCCTTGACACTGGTTTTGTCCTGTTTAGTTCTGCAGAATGGCTTGAATTTTTCAAACGTCAGATTATCATTGAGAAGAAATGAATTTTTAAATGAATATTTATGAGTTAACATGCATGTATTTACTTGTACATTTTAAAGTATGCTGTTTTAAAAAACTCACTACTTTTTTTCAAATCTAATTATTAGATTATTTCATTTTTCAGAAAGCCCTGTCTAATTAAAACTCAGTCACTCTCTTGCATGGAGAGTTTATCC
>JAUBOD010000770.1:2057893-2069258 GCA_032353885.1 Nothura maculosa
GTTCTAATCAGCTACTTACTTGAGATCTTGCAGAAGGTCCTTTGCATTAAGCATAGTTATTAAAGAGGTGGTGGCTGCTGGAATAATGATTATGGGAGTTCGAGATCCTGTAAAAATAATCAAGTTACATTTGTCTGTTACAAAATGAGCCTTACTTCAAAAACAAACCACAACACTCTCTTTACAGGTCAAAAGTAATGGAAAATAATTAAAAGGTGTAGTAAACCTGCTCCATAATTCGACATCTTCATTCAGGGAAAAGGGGAAGAGGAAAAAAATATAAAAAAACAAAAGGGAAAAACAAAGTACTCCTGTATCTGGAGCCTCCAGATTCTACTGTTGTTTGGGGCAGTGACCCATATTTAGCTAAACAAAACGCTGCTTTGCTGCTTGCAGGACACTGCTGCCTCATATTGTCACCTGCCGTCCAGCAAAAGCTGGAGCACAACCATCTCGCACAGAAATAAAAATAACAGAACTAAAAATGACTCACCTTTTTTCTGATTTGGAGGCGGTCTTGCTTGAGAAACTAGAAAAAGAAAAAAACACAGAAAAAAACAAAAATTATAGCAGAATGACTAATATATAACACAGATGTTGCCACAAGGCAACATTTCACGGTTTTCACTCCCAAGAACGAACAGAGGAGTCATTACAGTAAACAGACAGTTTATACAGATGCAATTTCTCAAGTTGAAGAAAGGATTTGTGATTGGGGCTGCAGTTTTTAGAAAATGAAAAGCTTCTGTCTGTAAACAGTAAGTTGAGTTGGGTCAAACACACCTGCTTTTACTGAAACCAGCCATTTTCCTCTGTGCACCCCAACAGGCTGCACCACTAACATCGACTGATATTGCACCTACAACAGCAAACTGCTTGTAGACTTTGGAATTCAGTAGTGTTGACTCAGTACGAAGACTGTTGCACAAAATAGTCTTTCGGGACCCTCATCTTTCCATCAAGACTTTTATTGTGGATTAAAACTATTAATACATACGAAACTTTTTACAATCAAAATCTGAATGACCTCCATACTCACATTGGCTCTAGACTGCCAATGTGTTCTAATTAGAGTTCTAACTAGAGTTTCCTTGAAAATAAATGATTCCATAGATGATTCCCCCAACATGAGGATTTGCAACTTTTTCTTTTTTCTTTCAGGTTTCTTAATTTTTAAACTAAATGTTTTGATTTCAGGTTTCCAAGTTCAGTGACCTCCACAATATGAGGGTTACTTCAGTCCTAAGTTGATCACACTTATTCACCAGCTGCATCAGAATGAAGCATAACTTGCCTTCCTCCAAATACAACACCCTACAGCTCATTGTTTTAAACAGACTTTTCAGGACTCCTGACTTAACTGCTGTGCTTAGTAATTCTCATCATACATTTTTATCCTAATTAAAAAAATTAGAAAATGGTGAGTAGTAGAAAGATTGATGCACACTCTATCTTAAGTCTGAACTGCTACTACGCATGACAAATCTCATTAATTGACTTCCAGTTTTATAACATCAACTTGCTCATGTTTATTTATGACCAACTGCTTCAGAAATTGTCTAGAACAGTATAAGTATTCATACCACACAGTCGTCATTGTTGAAATACAGAGACCATATCCTTAATTATCTTTTCCTGCCACTGTCAGATGCACAGATATAATCAGTAACATTATATTATCTACATGAACTTTACCTGCCCAGTGTTCTTTTTCTTTTGAAGTTGGATATCTAGTTGGATATTAAGTTGGATATCTACCTTTTTTTTCCTTTCTTGGAAAAAAAGATGCAGACAAATATACAGATCAAATATACAGACAGCATCAGCTGCCATGAAGAAAGAACTTCTAAGAAGTCTGAGACTTGCACTGAGACATTGTTAGAGGTTTGCAGAAAATTAGCTACTCTAGACAGGCATACAAAAACTTGAAATAAAAAGTACACCTAGATTATTATTTTTCAAATCAGCACTATAATATTGTTTTGTCTAATGCATCTACGTACAAAATAGGAACCTCTTGTAGAACTCACATTTAAATACATTTAATATTTTAAGTGTTTCAAACCCAAAAATATTCCAGAACAGCAAGATATTCTTTTCTTTGCAATAGCGTTTAAATAGTACACACTTCCTTCAGACTGTGCCTCTCTGCAGTTACAATGTGGAGTTAAGATACGAGATGCGATAGGCCTTAGAGAAGCCCAGTACCAGTATAACCCATATAAGGTACAAAAACTCACTTCTGTCAGCAAGGAACATGGAATCAGAGCTAAAAGCAGGGACCTGTGACAACTCGGTCACATTTCTGCTCTCGCCATTTCTACCCTTTCATCGCTGTCTGTCAACTCCAGGTGCATTATTATGCTCAACAGAGCTAGGGAGATGAATGTGACAGGCAGCATGACCTTTCCAGCACCAAAATAACCAAACAGAAGAATCTGTTCACAACAGCACCCAGGTAGGCTGAGCACGTTCAATGAGAAAACAGACTTTTGGGGAGGGCTCTTTTTACAAGACTAAATCTTACGTTAAATCCTACTAGCATATCTCAAGGAATAAGCAGGGCAGGCACTCATTGCACTTAAACAAAATCACAAAGCATTTCAGCAAGGCTTCTATATTAATTTTAAAGAGTATTGTACTTATTTATTTTTAAGACAAAAAAACACCTTTTAAGCACCTTCATAACAGCAATAACCTTTTCGTCCTTCAATAAGATCTTCTGCTTGAGACTTTCTCCTACCAAAACTCTTACAGCATATAGACTGGGAGCAGATATCCACATAGTTGTTTGGTAACATGAATCCCCTCGTATGTTGACTAGACTCCTGCATTCTTTTTAAACACTTTTCTATGGGTTTCTCATTAAACTGAGACAAAGCATCTACACTGCTATATTTCTGACCTCAACCTGAGACTCAACTTGATCTCCAAAACTGACTCGGCAGCTAAAATCAGCTAGAGATTGAGATTTTAAAATATCTAGTTTAAGATTCCAGATCCACTACAAATATCTCAAATGTGGATCCTTTTTAGAAAGAAGTGGGAAAAAGTAAAAGCAAACATTTATTAAAGAGAAATATAAATGATTTAGGATATATTGATAATAGAAATAACAACACCTTTCTGGAATTAGTTTTGCTGCATAGGTTGTTTCTCCTTAAGGCATTAATTATCTCTCGCTATATATTTGGGCTGTGCTTACCACAACAGGTACCTGATCTAATCTGAAGACCCTAAGTGCTATTTATCACTTACTGGCATTAATTCACCTGATGCCAGTAGAAGTAATAAGCCCTGTCACAAATGCTCGGAGCACTTCTGGGAAGCTTTCTAGCACTGTTCCTCAGCAGCTCACAAGGAGTCTTCAAAATGGTATCAAATACAAGCAGGAAAAAAAGAATAAAATAAATACAAATCCTTAAGTTTCAGGGTTTTAGCTTTTCTTCTGCTGAAGGGAGATCCATGCTGCTCAGCATGGCAAACAGCTGCATTTCCAAAGCCTCTGAGCGCCTGGCACTTCGAGGCTCCATGCTGATAAACGGGGACTCTGACCCCAGCCCAGCTGCTGAGAAACCCCAGCCAGCAGCAGCTCAGAGTGAGCACAAGGTTCAACCTTGGACCAATTCTCAAACCATGCAGGATAGAAGCATTAACCAAATCAGTTATTTCTCGTTTCAACTAAATACAATTCAAGGCCATAAGTGACTCCCATCCTGCTCTTCCGCTCCAGACACAGGTACAAGGTACATGAAGCTCCCAGTGCGAGAGCAGGACGCTGCCTCACCTGGTCGCGGGACGGGCTGCGCTGCTGGAGTCTGCGTCTTTCGGGCAGAAGCACCTTCCTGTTGAGAGAGAGGAGGAGCAACGTGAACAGCCTTCTTGTCAGGTACACCCCTTTCCAAAGGAGCACCATGAGATTGAGGGCACTATCTTACCATTAAGAGTTTACACAAAACAAGTTTTTTCTTTTTTTAAACAGATCCTGTTTTAAAAGCCTGCCACAGGAAAGGCGACCTGATAAGCTTATACAGGTTTAAATTTTAAGCATTTTTTTGTCCTGTACTCAGAGAAATTTATTATGATTTGTTAAAATACAGACTACTGCTTCATTTTGGCCTCAACTGCTTGGAACCAAGAGTTAACAGGTATCTGGGAGCAACTGGCTATAAACATTTCCAGACAGATGAGTTTATCCTCTGGATGGAAAAGCAGGAGCAGAAAGTTGCAGCATGTTCCTGTCTCCAGGGTTCAGTACCTAGAAATAGTCCGCACGATAATAGGTTCTGCTCCTGCCTTATCCAATTACCCTAATGGAGCAAATAAAAGACCTGCAGGACTTCCCTGGAGTGAGCCCTGCAGAGACAACTTGCAGGCCAAGAGAAAAGCCAAGTCAAGGCATCCAAAAGCAACCTGAAAACTCCCGCAAGAACACATTGTGTTCTCATGTCTTTTTGTGAAGCCCTACTTTCAGTAAAGTCCATTACTAACAACATAGAAAATACACGTATATGCCAGTTGTGCCATTTGCAAAGATGACATTAAACTTCTGGACGCAAAACCTGTCAATTCATGTGAGGATTTCAAAGTAGCCTGTTCGGGAGGTGAGAGACGCCAGGCTGAGGGCCGAGCAGCTCGGGGGGAGCCCACGCGGGCGGCCACGCAAGGAGCCTCAGGTTCCATGATTTAAATAACCCTTAAGGAAACTGCGTCCAAGTTTCCACCAGGAAAGTTAAAACTCGATCTTTATCTTAAGAACAGGGCAGCACAAACAGAGGAGGGTATCGCTTGTCGAGTCCTTAGAGACCAAGAATTTACTCAAAATCTCTCTCCGCCCCTTAGCTTCCCCCCACACCAGCCCATTAGGTACAGCAGGTTGGAGTCAGCCTTTCATTCAGTCAGCAGCCTCAGAAACATTTAAAATCAGCACCCTCCTATCAACGTTCAAAGTACAGATTTAACCCCTCTTTTCAGGAAACATTTTAGTCCCAACTTCTGCTGTTTTGATTTTCTAACAGTTAAAGTAGCAGTACCTATGCCAGCTGCCTGTGTCACAAATGGTTATTTCAAGACTTAAAAGAAAACAAAAACTGCCTACACATAAAAAAGAGGTATTTTTGCCATTGATCTTTCACAGAAATTTCTCAAAGAAAATGACAAAAATCCAAGGCTGGCACTGAGGGAAGAGCGGCAGGCCGTGCATGCAGAAGCCCTGGGCCCAAGAAAGTGCAATTATCTGAAACAAGATCCTTCCTCTCTCCATGGACATGAGGCATTTTGCATCTGTTTCTATACAGAAAAGGTAATTTTCTGTGTGATAAGACTGCATTAAGTGCACATTAGTTATACATTTTGAAGCAGCACCATGAATTCCCTCCTTAACATTTTCTTTAAAAAAAAATAAAAAAGGCACGGCCCTTTATGGACTAGAAAGAAAAATGGCAAGCTGAAGAAATTAAACTTCTTAAAACTCTCAAGTCTCTAGAGTTTTGTGCACCCTGGAAAGCTTTGTGGCATCCAAGATTTGCTTTAAGTTCCAGGCCACCCACTCGTGGTTTGCCCTTGGGTGCTGTCTCACCACCGTATCCACAAAGCAGCAGACTAGAAAGAAAGAACATATCACCCAATGAAACAATTTTCAGACCATCTGCTTGGGAGCTTCCCTTCACTTTCCTCTGAGATTTCCCCTCTGAGGAGATTCCTGGGCAAACTCATCACCAGCTCCTGCCAGGAAAAGGCAGGGCTCTGGGAACGTTTCAACTGGCTAAAAACTACCAACATCAATGGAAATATCAGAGCGCCTACAGCAAGTCCACTTACTGGAACAGGACAGTACAAGGGACAGCGATCACGGCCATGCCTGCCATCTCCTTGCCGTGCCATTTCCACAGACCATGTTCCAAGGGGGCTACAAATTTGGGGTTGTGCATCACGGCCAGGACGTGGCTTTCATGCTGACCCCCAATCATGACAGTAGTTGGGCCTGAGCTTGGCAGAAAGGCAGATTTATTGCCACCTGCTGAAGCAAAACCCTCCCACAGGCTCCTTCCCTCACAACCCATTTACCCCCTTGTCTTTTCCCTCTTTATATAAGCCAGTGACCTTCACCACCAGCCCAGCACTGCCAGCAGCCCAGCAAGAGCGGCGCTCTCCAACATTTTCAATGACCACGAGTAGGGTTATACACTAGAAAAAACACAATTTCTCTCAGAAGGGAGAAAAGTAAAAGTAAAAATTGCCGGGGCCAGTGCAGGCTGATTGAGGCCGCCCCGCCAGGCAGGTGCTGCTGTTCAGACCTTCATTTACAGCCTGTTCTGGGGCGGCTGCTCACTTGCACACGACGCTCCTCGTGCCGACAGCCGCTTCGCGCTCCGGGTTTGCGCAAGGAGACATTTCCGAGAGCCTCATGCAGAACCGCGGATGTCAAGGCTGCTCTTCTGTAACCAGCAGGCTGCAAATGGAAGCTCCAATTTGTCGTAGAGCAGCTTTTGTTTGTGCAGCTGGAGCCGGAGCATCCGAAGGAGCAGAAATCACTGCTTGGCTATTTAAGGAGCACTCATTTTCTCAAAGTTTCTGAACACTTTGCAGTTTTGCTCCAAGACGACATACCTCATTCTTATGCATAAGTTGCTCTAGACGGTTAAGAAGCACATTATGAATATTCATGGCTTCAAACTAATTTAGTAACAAAACTCATGTAATTTGAAAAATACAAATCTTCTTTAAGACCACCACTTTACACAATATTTTAATCAAGAACATGTTGCCTAGCTTAGTTCCGCTAATCTACTGTGCAAGATATATATAGTTAACTCAGGATTTACATTTAATATATGAGTGCTTAATCATTCAAGTGGAACAAGCTGCCATGGAACAAAATCCGGCAAACAGATAGGGAAAACCTAATACGAGCCGATCCCCCGAGCGCTTCCTGGATAGCACCGGGCCTCTCCCCAGCAGGACAGGTCTCTCGGTCACAACAGTTCCTACCGTGTGGAACATTCATAAGCCATGTCCTTAACGTGCATGTTCTCTGCCACGCAAACGTGTCCTACCTCTAAACATCAAAACCCACTGCTTTCACAAAACCACGCAGGGGCATTAACCAAGGACAGGTTGGCATACATGGAATATTGGAGATTTCCATAGATAGTCTATCATACAATAGAGAAGAAAAATCCCACATCCTGAAGGATAATTGGCCTCTGTTATTACTGCATGCTCTCGTAATTAAACTTGGAGTATGGTCTATTGATCTCTCCGTTTTTTGCATAGTTTCAGCCCAGTTCATCTTTGTTTTAAAACCTCAGAAACTACCACGTGCTCTAATCTATTTAGTGGCAGAGCTGCCTTCAGGTGCATTTCAGAAGTCCCAAGTACACTATTAAGAATTTCTTAAAATCACCATTTCATAGGCACCTTACTGACCCCCTTCACCTTCCCTTTATAAGGGCACTCAGCTCCATTTACCCACTTCTGCATTAAAGGAAGAATTTACAGAAGTTAAGAATCGTTCCTAAATAGCTCGCATCTTATCTCTACCTCAATATACCGCATCCTCAATTTGTTGTAATGACAAAAAAAAAATATTGGAATGCTGAAGTCTGAGACTTTAACAACCTTCCAGACACTACATTTCTACTAAATATTTATCCATATTTGCTAAACTCTATTGCCAAGTTTACATTTTTTGTTCATCTCTAGGTGTATTTAGTTCACTGATGTTAATTTTTGTAACAACACTCAAAGCAACCTGCCATGTTCTCCTTACATTAAAAAAATCTGTTTTAATCTGTAAAATCTGTGATTATCATTTAACTGGGACTCAACTAAAGGGTACCCTGAAAGATCATTACCAACCACAGCTCAGTTTTTCACTCACTCATTTCACATTGAAAACAGAAACTCCCTCAACGTAAATCACATCACACACTATATTGGCACATTTTCCTCCTGGAGGGACCGCGCACATACACGCAGGCTGAAGCACAAGCAAAAAGCTGCAGCTCCTGGAAGCTCCAGGAGCAAGCTACAAATTATAGGAGGAAGAAGCACGCCCCAAGCTGCAGACCGCCTCCTTACACTTCTCCAATTAGTTTCTAGGTAGTCCTAAAATTTGTAAAATTTTGACCTTTAAAAAAAATTTCAGATAGCGTTGACAATTTGATGCCATCTTGTGGCTTTTCTCATTTAGCAAGTTTAATTTCCATTTTGTTCCTTTATATCTTTTAACATGGTATAAGAGCTTTACCCCAAAACTAAAAGTTATTAGGCACCTACACAGAAATAGGAGATGTAAAAAGGAGTTGATTCCAGGAAAAGTATTAGGAACTGCTTGCACTTAAAATGTAAAGCAGATTTCAGTATCATCCCTGAAGGAAGACTGATGATTCAGCCCAAGCCTGTTCTATTCATAAAAATGAACATAGTAAAACTATAGCACTTAGATCATAAGTGAGAAAGAAAATGTATGTGGGTAGTAAGCTTATAAAATGCATGCCCAAGAAGAACAGATAGCCTTCAATTTACCTATTCAATTTAGGAGAGAAGAGGATGTAAAAATTCATTTAGTTGCCAGCAACAATACTACCTTCCCCCGAGGGATGTTAAATATCAAAGTGCTGAACATCCTGGTAAAGTTCATGTGAAGAACTATCATGAAATTTAGAACAACTGCATGGTTCAAAGACAACTTTTTTTTTCTTTTTTTTTTCTTTTTTTTTTTTTTTAAAGAAATTAGATCTTGTACCTAAATTAGGTACCACAGAAAAGTGAAAACAAGGAGGGGACTCAAAAAACAGATAGGAATCTGACATCTGGCCTGGATGTCCTACTTTCAGCCTGATGGAAACATTTATCTATTCCATATAAATAGCCTGGATTCTCAAACCATTGGACTTTGTTCTCCAAATCTCAAGCCCTTAAAAGCTTTGCAAAGAATCTGCCAAAGAGGAACCAGGCAAAGCCGCGCACCGGAGCTGCTCCGACTCCACAGGCATCCGAACACTTCTCAGGTTTCTATTCATATCAAGTTTAAGAATATTTCACGTTTAAATAATGTTTCACACCATCGTTTGATTTACACATGAAATCGGTATAGCTCATTTGCATACTTCTATGCACACAGATTTGCATAAGCAGTCCCCCAAGACAGATGTTTAAATATTAAATTGCATGCTTTTACTGCCTTCCTAAATTTAAATTATGCCATAAAATAGAATTGATAACAGGATCTTAACTACTGTGCAAGAACTGCTAGTACCACGGTAATTTTAACTTCCTTTGCTTGTAATATTAATAAAAAGGTCACTTTTTCTATTTACCTTGTGTCAACGTCCTTATAATTTAGAAAACAGAGGGAAGAATTTAAGCAGAGTTAAACCTATTTTTAGGGAATTAATTTAAACAAGGGGAAAAATTATCATAGTTTATTGAAAACTTCAGACCAACTACCACAGAAAAGTAACACCACGGTTTCATTGCTTCCTCCTTCAACAGCTAAAAATAGAGTATGGTCAAGACAAATGGGTTAATAAAACCTCAATACATTTTTCAATATAAGCAGTAGCTCACACTGAAGATGATAATCACGCATAGTTCTAAGTACTTCTCTAAAGTAAATTAAAAATTATTGCAGAAATGGAAAATTGCGATTCTTCAAATTCAGTTGCTAGACAGAAAACTGGACGCCCATCTTGCCTGTGCTGCTCTCTGGAAAAGTGAGGCTCTGCTTCCAACTGCTGGTGCAGGTCGCACATGCAACCAGCAAAGGGACAGATGTGCTTGGACACGCTTGTTGAAAGAGTCACTGAAAGCAACAATTACCAAGATGCCAAGAGACTCCGGATACTTAGAATTAGCTGTGGGGTCAAGTTTGAAGTGTTCCTGAACAGGCTTCCCTACAGAGTGCAGGAATTCCCCCCACCCTTATCCTTATACACAACAGATCAGTATGGGAAAGTCCATCTCTTGAAATTACTTCAATCACGTAACTGCAACTCACGTAACTTCAATCACGTAACTGCACCCACTTCAAGCAGAAGAGAAATGGTAATAAAAGCCAGAATAAACATTTAGGCGTTTCAATTTGCTTCCCAATAAGTGATTCTCATCACAATGAAAAGGAACTCAACTATGAGATGTGAACTTTAACACGTCATTATCACTGGGCACTGCTAACGTGCAAGCATTAAACACATGCAGAATAATCCCTGATATTGCTGTATTCTGGTCCTATCTTAGAAATGGGGTTCAAGAGAACAGTTAGATTCAAGTGAATGTTGTTCATTAGGGGCTTTGGGAAGTTCCCATATGTACCTGCATCCACTGAGCAGTAATTTTACACCAGAAAGGGCTTAAAAGACTCACACAAGGTTCCTTCGCAACTTCTGGAAAGACTTAGGAAATGCTTTGTGAGAGAAGATCATTTTTAAAAGCTCTTCAAGGGCCTAAATAAATACAGACAGACCTTCAGCATGTGTGCAAGTTTATGCAGAAAACCCAAACAATTCATCAATTTTATGTGCTGTTACCCACAGGCTCAGAGCAACAGGACACACCAAGGCTCCTGGCCGGGCTCCCCACTGCGATGCAGCTCTGCTCCCCAGCCCTGCTGGGCCGCAGCAGGAGGTGCGAGACAGGACACGACTGAAAATCTGTTTTTCTGGACTATTTTTCTAATAAATTATCTACTGCCCTTTTTTTCCCCAAAAAAATATACTTCATCCTGGTAAGATATTTTTGTTTGCTGAAAAGAATTAGTGTTTAAATGTGATTCTGTGTCTCGCCAGCTTTAGCAGTTGCAGCTCATGCTGACTTTAACCTGCATTATGGTTATATATTACATTCTGTTACAAGAAATATAATTATCATGGGTGGTCATGGCCACAGAGATGCAGGCAATTTCTAAGTAACCCCCTTGAGAGATTTTTAAAATCAGGAGAAAATCCTGAATTAGGATTCCTTGAGGAGTCAAAGCTCCAAGCAGTGGAAGGGAGCGACGAGCTCTTGGCTGGGCTTTTTTGGGCTGTATTCTGAATCACCAAGAGCCCTTTTCAGGACCTACAGCTTTACTATGGTTACAGTAAATAACTATAAACAAGCCAAGAGATAAGGCAGCTCGTACCATGATCACCCTGGCCATCAACCAACAGCCAACAGCCACTGCCCCATGGAAGCTGCACCTCCGCCCAGTGCCCCAGCGGTGAATCCGTGCGAGACACCAACCCACAGGAGCGGCTCGGTCGGGTGAAGTCAGATCCGCGTTATCTGTCGACGTGGCCGTCGCTGCCACCCGGGCTCCCATGCCCGCCACAAAGCCGAGGGCGGATACGATTCCATTGGATAAGGAGCTAAGCCCAGAAGG
>JAUBOD010000770.1:2082847-2098235 GCA_032353885.1 Nothura maculosa
CAAAATCAATCCAACTATTGGTTTTAGAAGATAAAGTAATTAATAAATCACACATTTTCAGTAAAAATAGTATTTTCTATGGGACTCCTGCTAGATTGTAATCCTTTTTCCTACACGAAACCCCAGGGCCCAGAAATAAATGAGAGCAAATTGAAAATCACAGACGAATCGCTACTGTGCAGTGAAAGGTTCATTTACGAGATGATGTGATCAGCTTTTAATATGCAGCATCATGAAGCTGCCATATTGCCTGCACTCTTGAATATGAAAAAAGAAAAAAAAAAAATCAAGAGAAAATGCAGCCGAGGCCAGTTTGGCACTTCCTTTCAGTTGCCGCCACGAGCAAAGCAGCCACATGGCTCTGGGTAGCTGCAGTTCTGCAGCTGCACTTAAACCTGAGGAAAGGCACCAAATTGTGCCCCAAAACATGCGAGGATGGTGCTGCAAGGTCCCCAGTCCCCAAGAAGCACCTCTGTCGGGTACAGCCACTCCTTGGCTTTTAGGACAACGCAGGGATCGGGGGACCCAGCGATTGCCACCGGGAGACAGAGGCCCCATGCGCTGCTTGGCAGGAGAGGGTTTAACCATGAGCTTCCCCCCTCCTCCGCTTCTCACATGGGTTTTAATTAATGCCAATAAAGCTTCCATCTGGTACCAAGGCCTCTCCATTCAGCCCTTCTCCAGCGCCGTGCAAGGACTGTGCAGGCTGCACACGTGCAGCTATTAATATCTGCTCCATGGGTTTCCTGCTGGCACCATCAAATTCCGATTTCTGCTTTCCCTGGGTGGCCAGGATATTAGCCAAAACTTACCAGGAAAGCAACACGTTGATCTAAAAGCAAACAAATCAAGCAGACTTTGATCATAAAATAGGCTTGCCTTTCAGCACATCTTTGGTGGATTTAAGGAAAATTCTATTGGATTGTATATTTCTATCTAGTTTCTCATCTGATCTCCTATAGGATGAGAATGGAAAATCAAGTATTTTAATTGATTTTTCTTTCTCTACTTCTGCAGAGCGAGCCACTTGCAGGGCCTCACTCAACGCAAATGTCGGAAAATGAAAACCAAAGAATAGCAGCATCTCCAGGAGGAGAGAAGCCCTTGGCCTGACGCTGCCTGGCGCCCCATCCCGGATCCTTACAACATGCTCCAGTGGCGGCGGCGGCTTTGCTGCTTCGCCAAGATGACCTGGAATACCAAAAGGTCTCTCTTCCGCACCCACCTCATTGGCCTGTTCTCCCTGGTTTTTCTTTTCGCCACGTTTCTGCTTTTCCACCACCACGAGTGGCTGCCGGGCCGGGCGGGCTTCAGGGAGAGCGCCGTGGCCTACACGGTGCGCGGGTGGCGGGCGGCGCGCGCCGAGGCCAACGCCAGCTCCGTGCGCGGCGCCTGGCGGGACGCGGCGCCCCACACCCTGCGGCCCCCCGCCCTGCCCGGCGGCAACGACACCGAGCTGGCACCACAAGGAGTCACCGGGCTGGAGAACACGCTCGGCGCCAACGGGAGCATTTACAATGAGAAAGGCACCGGGCGCCCAGCCCTCTACCATTTTAAGTACGTCATCAACGAGCCGGACAAGTGCCGGGAGAGGACCCCTTTCCTGATCCTGCTCATTGCGGCGGAGCCGGGCCAGGCGGAAGCCAGGCAGGCGATCCGCCAGACGTGGGGCAACGAGAGCCTCACGCCCGGCATCCACATCATCCGCCTGTTCCTGCTGGGGCTGAGCACCAAGGGCAGCGGCTACGTGCAGCGCGCCATCCTGGAGGAGAGCAGGCAGCACCACGACATCATCCAGCAAGAATATTTAGACACTTATTACAATTTAACTATTAAAACACTGATGGGAATGAACTGGGTTGCGTCTTACTGTCCACGCGTTCCCTATGTTATGAAAACGGACAGCGACATGTTTGTCAACACGGAGTATTTGATACACAAGCTTCTGAAGCCAGAACTTCCTCCGAGGCACAAGTACTTCACAGGTTATTTAATGCGCGGTTACGCGCCCAACAGGAACAAGGACAGCAAGTGGTACATGCCACCCGATCTGTACCCAAGCGAACGCTACCCTGTGTTCTGCTCGGGAACCGGTTATGTTTTTTCAGGAGATTTAGCAGAGATGATCTTTAAAGTCTCCTTAAGCATCAGACGTTTACATTTGGAGGACGTGTACGTGGGGATCTGCCTTGCCAAGCTGCGAATCGACCCCATGCCTCCCCCCAACGAGTTTGTCTTCAACCACTGGCGAGTTTCTTACTCCAGCTGTAAATACAGCCACCTAATTACCTCCCACCAGTTCCAGCCCAGCGAGCTCATCAAATACTGGACCCACCTGCAGCAGAACAAGCACAACGCCTGCGCCAACGCGGCCAAGGACAAGGCCGGCAGGTACCGCCACCGCAGGCTGCACTAGGAGCGGGGCACACGGACAGCCGACACGGAGGAGCTGCTCGGAACGGCCTTTCCTTGGTCCCCCCGTCACATACCGGAGTGTGAAAATTATTTTTTTAATTTTAAAAGTATAGTTCTTGAAAACACTATTATGAACCTATGACCAAAAGGTTTGCCCAGGAAATTCAAGGAGAAAAAAAAAAAGAAAAAAGATGGTATTCAAGGATTTTTGTGTTAATGTGCAATAATAAGCATGCACACTTTGGTGGTACAATTGCTGATTTATGTGCCAATAAAATATAATTGAGCATATTTTCCACACTAAAATTTTATTTTTAAACAATGCATTCATTGCTCTAGCTGTTCTCAGTCTAATAGTTTCTTTTTATGATCCGAAACTGCTGCAAGAAAAACCACAAATTAAGGAAAGGCACAAAGGGCAGATCAGTTTTACATTCAAATGCCACATTTATTGTGGCATTTGAAATTATTGTGTACTTCTTTAATGTACATCACTTTTGGTAATGTCACATTAACAGTTTACTAAGAAACTACCAACAAACTCTAAAATGCTAAGACTGTGCTCTTGTACACAGTTGTGTCAGTTCTTAGAAAAGCTGCTTATTTTGGTTAGGAAATAGGGCTAAATGACACCAAATTTCAATAGGCACCCACTTGTAAACTGCACTTGGTGTTTAACTAGATGCAACTAGATTCTCTTTAAAGAGAAGACTAAAAATTACTTAACTCTCAACAACTCATAGGACAAGTTCCTGAATTCTGGAGCCAGGTTACACATTCATCTTGGCATCTTGATGAAAACCCACAGAAGTTGCTATTAAATTAGTTTCCTGAATTAATTTCTTTAAGGTAGCTCAAAGAAAGATCAGAAATGCAAAATAAGCTTCAAGTCTTTTGACAGCATCTCAGAAATTTCCCGTTTTGCACAACGAGTGTGCATGGGGGGAACAGACAATCTGTCATCTTGCCCTTTCTCTCTCCCTCCTCCTCCCCCTCTCCAAAAAAAACAAAAAAAAAAAAGGAAGAATCAGTCAAGTTAAAACAGGCCTAGCGAAAATTTAGCTGAACACCTTATTTTATGGATGGGGGAGGACCGGATCACAAGACTGACATTTCCAGATAGCAATATGGCAGAAAATAAAATTGGAGCAGTTTTAAAAGTTGAAACCACATGTACCACTGGAAATAGAGATGCAAGAAGTAGGTTAAATCTGTTTACAGGTTTCCAGATTTCTAACAAATAGAACTTTTTAAAGCTTTTTTTCCAACAAAGTTACTGCAGAACTGCATCAGATTCAGGTGTTTTTCACAGTGCCGGGTTAGCAATGCCCACCTCTGATTCAGCAGCAAATCAAGGAACTGTGATTAGGTTTCTGTTTGACTGAGATTTTTTAATTGGGTAAAAACAAAAATATTTGATGTACTTCTATGATTTAATAAAACTGATTATATTTATGGTCCTTCAGACTTTGCTTCTTATGGATAGGCTGCTCAGGAAGAAATAAACGGCTATGTCAAACATTGCCTGACTTTTCCAGGTTGCCTCCCAACTCCTACAACTTAATTTTCATACTATGCACACTATGGAGACCACAGCATTTTTGTAGTTTATCTTTTCTTTGTAATACAAAGACAAATGGTATTTACTGAGCGCTCTTAACAGCTCCAAAGTCCTTTGTCCCCAGGAACTCGTACATCTAAGCAGACTGTTTCACACTGGACTAACATCTGAAAAGATCCTAGGAGCTCTTAATGAAGATGGGTATGGGAACTTGCTCACTGTCATTTTTTGGTGATCCTGCACTACTCAGTTTTGTCACATGCTGTATTCCAGGTACATTATGTCTGTGCATTTCCATATACCTCAACTAGTATAAATGCCTGTTTCTCAGAAAAGTAAACATGTGCAAAAATATCTGCAAGAGAGGGACATCAAATTAGACTGAAAGAGCATTTGTTTTGTTTTAGCAGTGACTACTGGCATTTGCACAACACAGATACAAGCTGCAACAGAAGACTTAAAGTCCTTTCAAAATCCATTTCTAATTTTCCTCACACTCAGATCTGACCTTTTCCAACCAGTTGACACAGGCTGCCATTGATATCCCACAATGAAAGCTACCTGACTTAAGCTGACAGTATGCAAGCTTAGAAAAAAAAAGCAGTGCAGTTTTCAGACAACTGGAAAGAGTTCTCAAAGTCAGATACTATTATTATTATTATTACTACTGGAACTTGGGTGTGGGAGATGCACAAACACAGCAGTTGCCTTCCCCACAGTGAAGGTGACCAAGAATCCAGCTCGTCTTCTTGGCGAGGAAGCGAGTTCCACTCCCTGCCTTGGGCACCTTCACACTGCAATGCAATGCACTCCACTTGGATTTTCTCAACTCGGGCTGGTTCAAAACACTGTTACTGGGTATAGTCCAAGAGGCTAATAAGTAAACCTTAAATGTTTGGCATTTGAATTATAAAGTTTGGCAGCCAAACAACCTCTAGGGTACTCCACTTTGGAGCTAATCTGTGCAAGTTTGGCACCAAACCTCTTGCTGGTTCACATACCAGCAAAGAGCACAAGATGCAATACAAAAAGCCATTTTTAATGCCTTTTAAGAGCCCACTATATTTTCTCAAGATCCGTATTAATGCCCAAGTGAAATCTGAGACCACCCTACAACTATTTTTAAATCATTATCAAGATGGCCAATGGCTACTTAAGTTTATTTTTTTTCTTTGAATCCAAGCATTCTCTTGCACAGATCATTACAAAAAATTCAGAGGCAGGAGGGAGAACTCATATGATGAAATATGCAGTTTAGAAAATAAAAGATCAGCTTTCCATTCTTTCAATGTATTTACTGTTTTCTAGCTTGTGTTTAAATTACTTGTTTAGTAGTGCATTAAAAATGTTAAAAATGGTGCAATAATTTATACTGTAAAATCTGACAAGTTTTCTCACCTCCTTTCTGCATTGACTGAGACAAAAGAAATCATTTTCAATAGCAACAGGATAAAAGTTTGTGTCTAAAAGTCTACTGTGTGCAATGCAATAAGAAATTCAGTTATAACTAGTTTACTGATTGAGGTACAGAGTTTTGTGTAATATGAACTTAAAATGTTTTTACTTCTTTGTACTTTTGCTTTATATTGAAAACAAATACAAAAAGTTATGGCTGAAAACTTATTACAGGAGAAATGTATCATCACTACCATCATTATGGCAAAGAAACATCTCAGAAAAATTAAAGTGTAACAAGATGAAGGACCTAAATTCTTTCTACTAAGTGCAACTTCTAACTGAAAGATTTACTCACTGAAGCTAAATGACAAAAATAAAGGCTCACAATAATGTGATTAGTTATGAAAAGCTCTTCACACCTCTAGGTAACTCAGCGAGTTGGGTGGTTTGCCACACACACTGAATTGACTTGATGGAAAAATTGTGGTTACAAGTTCAGGAGCCACAAGATGCTCCCTATTCCCCAAGCCCATGGCCTGTTCTTGGGGAAAGTTCATGATCAGTTCTATTCTGAAAAATAGGATTAAGGCACTTCCCAGACCCAGCAGCTTTTCTGAGGAGAAACTTAGTGTCCCATAAGATCTTTATACAAAGGTTATTTTTCTCTCCTACAGTAACTCAAAATTATATGAAGGTAGTTACCTAGAAGAGATCAGGCAGAGCAGCTTTCAGGCAGAGCTGAGCAGAATACTAATTTAAAATTTGATTTTTTCTTTTTCTCCTCCATTTGCCATGCAGTAAGTATAAAATAGTCACCTGCAACGCACTACTTTCAAAATACAGTCAGAATAAAAGCTCATGCTAAGGCTTATATTAACTGTCTTGAAATCCTTACCAGCTCATGCATTTGCTGGACCAAGGTGGGAAAGGGGAGCTAAAAGTCAATACTTAAGCCATTATTCTGGAGCATTCACCCTCCTTTCACCAGTTTTCTTGGTACATTAAAATCATCCCCAATCATTTTTCTATGTAAGATACCGTCAGAATCCAATTGCGCAATAAAATCTTAACTCTCAAATGAATACTTAGAGCAATGTGTGAAAACTTTCTAGGAGGAGATGAAAGGAAGAGAGTTAAGATGCTAACATGAAGTTACTACTTCTTACATTTGTGCTGAGAGCAAGAATAAGCTCCCCACTACAACTGCAAAAAAAGAAAAAAGCAACTAGTTTTGATTGTTAAAAAAAAAAAAACAACTTCTGAACCTCAAAGTGTCAAATAAGCAACTTGAGCACAAGCGCGTCCTTGCAGCGCACCGAGTTGTCACCATTTCAAGATGTTTCTTCCCTTTCAATTAAAGCTCCCGTGCAGCCGGGAACACCTTGGGCACCACACGCTCCACGATACCCAGTGTCCAGGCCAGGACAACCACACCAGGAAAACGTGGGTCAGTGGGGAGGGAAGGAATGGCTCCGCTTGACACCCAAGACAAGGAGCAGGCAAAGGCTTCCCGGGCAGGAGGGCTGCTGAGAGCACCAACTTGTCCCAGGGCAAAGGGGAGGAAAGGCTCTTGAATGTGAAGAACGAGCAAAGTGCAGCCACTACAAGCCAGAGAGGAGGCAGCCAAATAACACTACACACTTTAAGCCATACAGGGCAGGCATTAGAGCAAGGGCAAAACAGAAAGCAACATCTGAATTTCTAGAGGGAAATGTTTATACTTTTCCTCTTCTAGAGGAAGAGATATCCAAGATAGATGGAGCTCTGCAATGAAATGGCAGGGTGAGGAGGGCAGGGCAGGCTTTTTATTATAGCCTGAATAGAACTAATTATGAGAAAAAGCACACAGCCATAAATGGCACGTCAGTAGATCCACAGATAATGTTTTACATATAGGAATGTCAATGCCAAGGCAAATCACACCCAATGGAAACTAGCTAGTTGCATGTAGAATTTGAATTTCACTTTCAAATCAAGTGGTAGCTTGAGCTCCATTTGTTACTGGTCAACTCAAGAGAAAACTAGAGCTGGCGCAACATGGAACCTTCCTTCCAGCGCTAAACGATCGCAAGAGAATTTAGCTGAACACGGATATAGATGAAAACTACCATGTTGCCTTCCTGATATTACCATGGCAACAGATACAAGAGCTCTCTTAAGCATTTAAATCTGACAGTTTTCATGATCCGCTACGGGGCTGGAGGCAGCGACGCACACGCTCACGAGCTGCCCGGCCCAGGCCGCAGGCATTTGCCCTCGTCCTTTCCTCCAGCCCGCACTTGTGAAGTTGCTCCCGAGACGTGGCCTGGGGATACGGCGCTGGGAAGGGGTCCCTGCAGCCCCAGGAGCCTCGCGGCAGAGCCCTATCCAAGAGCTGGGGCCGCGTGGGGCCGGAGCTGGGGCTGCACAAACCTCTGGCTCCACTCCCCCACGCAGGCCCAGAGAAGGGAGCGTTTGCTGCAGGAACAGGGCGAGGGGAAAGCGGCCGTTGCCTTGATCCGCCTGCAGTCAACACGCTCCTATAACGGGAAGACACGGTGGCTGTTCTGCCGCACCACAGCCAAACGTGTCTTCAAGGATATACAAGGATGCACCCAAAGGCAAGCGTATCGTAACAAGCGCAACCATTTCCTTTCAGCCCATTCAGCATTACCTAATTTTAACCGACATTTTAACTGTTTAATATGAATATTCGATTAGGCACTTGCTATGATCTCCCAGACACTCAGCTGGGACTCACTGGAGAAGTCTCCTTTCCTTCTTTTACAGCCATTGCACTAGAAAGAGGAGCCTGTCAAGCGCACATTTCTCATCCCAACATTTTCGGCATTCCAGCTTTGATACCATCTTCAATTAATTCAAGGCGAGAAGATGAAACAACCAGGAACAGCGCAAAACCCTTCAAGGTTCGAAACTCCCCTGATGACAAGCATCAGACCAGAGCAACTAGTCATATTTGCAAGGATGGAAAATATGAAACTTTTCCACATAAAAAGGTCCTCAAAAACTTAATCATCTCCAATTCTTTCCTTGCTAAGATTGTTTAAAGTTGGATATTAAATTCTGAACGAACAACATGAGTAGAACCACTAAATACCTCTCTTTAAAGAAATATCTACTCAAAAGAAAACAAAACCAGCATCCTTCCTTGTGTAAAGGCCAACTGTTCCCACATCTCTGCACGCCTGAGATTTCAAGCAAAACAATCCGAACTGCCACAAGAAATTCCTCGTTAATAAAATAGCAAACAAGTCACTGAGGAAAACAAAGTTGCTCTCTGCCTTTATTAAATATTTAACGTATCTTGCATGTAAACAAGAGGAGGGCTAAGAAACATCAGGAGGATAAGACAGTCTCTAAGTTTCTTTCAGGATTTCTATACTCCTGCCACCACTTCAGAATAAACAATTGAATATTGTATCACATAGATATATACTTCAATCTGCATTAAAATTAATGCTTCTTGTATCATAACAAGTACATTGATGCACGACAATAACAAGAAAACCACAAATTGTTTACAGGCATTTCCTCCTCAGTCCACCTAGGCATTGATTTTGGCAAACCAAGACTCATCTCAATTATCCAACCTTGTGAATCAAGAGACGAACCAATTTCCCACTATATCATCTGTGAATAATTTAATGCATTATATTTTGACTTTCATGCAGAAAAGTGTAACATTTCTATTTTCATGCCTAATAACTTAAAAAAACAAGATCTTCACTCAGATGTGCTCGTAACATTACTTAAGAGTCTAAAATAAGAGCAAGTATCATGTACATACCTGGGGGGACAACTAGCACATCTGTTCCTCAAAAAGCAAATTACAAAGCGTATGCTGCAAATACACCGAGGTAAACTGGAGAAGAAATTCACACTGCTACTACATGAAAACACATCCTCAACAGAAAATTGTTTTCAATAATCTCCTCAATGATGGCATGAGAAAATTGTCTTTCGAATACAAAGTGATTTTGGAAAATGGATGCACCAGATGCCTTTTACTACTTCACTAATGTGGTTTATCTATTCTAAATATCACCAGAAATAATTTTAAAAACTAAACTATTTCTTCAAACCTCAAACGAATAAAGAACTAAAAGTTAAGAGAACAGCAGCAGTAATCATCAGGTCCTTAAAAGTATTTACTTTACTCCTGTTAGAAAGGTCCTAGTCACTACTTCCTATTACCCAGTTGTGAATTAACAAACTCTCTCTCTTCAAAGAGTAGGTGATGTCTGATAAAATAAGATTTTCTACTAAATAGTCCACTAAGATGAAGATGCTAAAAAAACTAAACAAGATACACACACCTGAAAATATCCAGCTTTTGTTAATGTTAATAAATGAACATCAACCTTTTCTCTCTGTACTTTTCAGGCTTTAAACTGATACATGAAATAAGTATTGCCATATTCATAAAAAGTACACTCTATACTTTTTTCCTCTTTAAATCATTTCCCCGATTTCTACTCGTAGAAACCAAAACGAAAATCTGTTGTCCAGATTTCACATTAGCAGGGGAGAATTGAACAGTAAAGTAGGCAATCCTATCCCTTCCCTATCCTTCTCCTCATGTTCCACAAAATAAACTTTACATAGACTCACACACACTTTCTGTAATTACTACCTCCTGCACACACTCCATAAATCCAGCCTTTTTGAGAAATGCTACTTCTGTTGCACGTGAAGCTTGCCTCATGACAAACAAGTTGCAAGAGAGGTAAGTGCTTTAAGAGATACACAGCTACTGGTCTAGTATTTGCAATTTTCCCCTGTATAAAAACAGATTTATACTTGGAATAGACTTCAGTCCAATAGTTTCTCATCAAAATATCTGGGAGCTGCATGCGTTTACACTATTAGGAAGCTGGTGTATACAGAGTGCTATGCTTCTCTGCTTTGTAATTCAAGCACTAAGGTAATACCTTGATTTTACTCCCAGAACTAATGAATCCAAGTTCATGAGACACATTACCAGTAAAAGCATGAAGCCCAGCACAGCCGGCACGTAACGCACATGGCTGGACGGCAGCTTCGACTCCTGAGAACGGCACATATGTACAGTTATTTTTATGAAAAACAGTTGCTTGGGATGTGTCGCTATAGAAATAAGCTCTGCCTCCCACCTCGGCTTCCCAAGTAATTCAGCATCTCACGAGCTGCAGTGGTCAATCTTGACATGGGAACCCATGAGTGCGCCTTGCCCCTGAATTTGGGGTAGTCAAACAAAAGAAGAATCATTTTGGTCAAGGTGAATATAGCTTCCTTTCTTTGCTTCCCCAATTTCCTTTGCCAACCGTCTTTTTAAAGGTCAATATTTTTTTCTATATTTTATACTGTTAAGAAGATCCGTGGTAACCCATTAGAGATAAGCAATTCCTAGAAAATGTAGTACAAGAAATTGTTACAGGATTTATTTGCAGAATGCTTAATCTCCCTCCCCACTGCAAACACCAGAGGAGCACAGAGAAACACTTATCTTATGATAAAACATTTTCTTCTATGCTCTCTCAAACAGATTTCTAACGGGTCTTATCTATGGGAATCTTAATTCCCGACATGCAGCTCTTTGAAGACTCCATGGAAAAAAAGAAAATACAAACTCTTTTCTAAAGAATACCCAGCTACAGTTCTAAATTTTCTATTTAACAAAGCTATTAATAAAGCTAGAGTCCTTCCGTTGACATGAGAGAATTGGTTACATATTGCAGATTAACCCTCTTTAATAGTGATATCAAATATAAGTAGCTAGACTACACTGCATTGACTGGCTTCAATGGTTTTCCATGGTATCATTAACAGGAATAAAATCCAATCCAAAATGGAACAAAAAAGTCAGCTAAGCAGAATCAGTTGCAGGGATGTTTTACCTTCAGACCTTAGCAGGCCACATACAAAGTACATGAGCAGAGATGATCACACTGCAGCACACTTCTGGTAATTACATGAAACGGAAAAAGCATTAAACCAAGGCAGAAATAGAAATACTTCCTCTTCACTTCTAAAGTTGAGACACCTTTGGAGACATTACCTGGTTTGAAGACTCCAATGCCAAGGAAAGTCACACTTACAGGTCAATCCCTGGACAGGAGAAGCATCAGAGGAAGTACCACAGGAGAAAAAAATCCTGTGCTTAGCAGTTTAAGTAAATAAATGAAAAATGGCAATTTTAAAGTGGCAGACTTCTGTTTATCCATGCAGGCACTGGAAATGAATGGTTCATTGTGTAATAATTAGGGACGCAAAGTTCAAAAGAAGTAATCATGGCCCAAAAGAAATACTATATCACATATATAAACCAATCTAATTTCTCTCTTCTCTCCTTAAGGTACCAGTAAACACACAACATTAAATAAACATAGTACATTTTTTCCTTTTGATGGGAGGTGAGAGAGGGAAGGGGGAAAATACGTACAGAACAACACTGGTATTGTGGAAATTTACTATCAGATTTACTATTGAATACATTGAACTTAGAACTGGAAATTCCCAAGAAAACCAGAACTGAACTGCTCAATTGCATGTGCTGGAAAGGGTGCAGCCTTTAAGGGCTAGTTGACGAGCTCCGTTGCAAGTCTACGCAAGGCAGCTGGGACCAGCTGGTCTGAGGAGGATGGGAACTCAATTTCTATCAGTGGATCTGATTCCAAAGAAGGCTCTAGTGCTACGTGGACTAGGAACACAGCATCTCAGGAACTAGAGATGCAGGAAATTCATATGACAGTTCTGGGAAGCTGCTCCAAAATTTAATGAGCTTGTCCATGGTCTTAAGTGTTTCTAAAAATTCAAGTTAAGGTGAGAAATCAAAGCATATTAATTTAAAATTCACTAAATTCCCACATGAATTTCCTATTGCAGAGCAAATTGGCCCTCACTCACTGTAAACTAAGGAAATTAAACTACAGCTAAAGTAATTTTATTCCTAAAGACATCATCAGCCAATGGCAATTTAATGCATTATAACTTATGAATGTTGATGTTGTACACTTTGGTAATTTGCTTTAATTTGCTCGAGCGCTTTGATGTGGATATAGCCTTAAGGAATAATTGTATATTGCCACATTAGATTGCATCTTCCTTTGTGCCTAGGAAAGAAAGGTTTATTTGAGGAACGGTAGAACTACAAAGGACTGGCACTAATAGGAAGATGGAGATGACTGCAGAAAACTCTTAACTTTGCAAAAATTCCTAACCATGATACCCACACACATGGTAATAGTCCTGGCCTAGTAAAGATGGGAAGCCTTCACTAATGAAGAACAGCTTTAGACTGTGTTTTTAAAGCAGCAAAATAAAATGTCCAGGAAGACTGCTGAAAATCCCCTGGGATGTCCCCTGAGTGCCTCTTAGAGCAGCCTGGTCCTCAGGAAGAAGTATGAAGTTTTATCAGCAGAAAAGCAAAATACTAAGATGAATCTAAACAACCGAAAGAACCAAATCTAGAAGCATGCATATGCCTCACTATGTAGAAATATTATACATGGTAACATCTCTCAGTGGAAAACACTTCAGTTTTTAAAAAACATACTACCTAAATTTACACTGAAATTAAGCAAATTCAATACGCAGCACTAGAAGGAGGAGCTGCTAGTAAATAAAACTAGAATAGATTGTCTTTTTCTTTCACTAAGATAACATCACAACACGCAAGCTTAAAAGCGATTAAGAACCTTCCCTCTTCACCAGAAAAAAACCACTCATCACAAAGACACAAACGTATCTCTGCAGAAAAGCAGTTTAACTGGAAGGAAAATATTTCTCCCATCATCTCTAGACATGCCAGATTCTACTTTCCTCACCCTTGAGAAAAGAAAACATCTGCCCACCCCATCAGCTTTTAATCTTCTTACAGACAGAATTAATTTAACTTCCTTCTGGGGAATGTGGTGGGGAGAGAACCAGCCAAGCCGAGCAACGTCAGACTTTTGTTTTTCTTTCAAAACAGAACAAAAAAAGCACCCTCAAATCTCTGAGCATTCATATTGTTACGTCACATGTATGAAGCACTAACATATCTCTATAGATTTTAATTTAAATAAAGCTTCACTACAGAAGCATTTTCTTTACTGAACATAAGGTAGTAGATATTCCTTACTGTTTGACAAATAGTAAATGTCAGGTTTATCAATCATCTTCATTCTTTTTATAAGCAGCAGCAGAAAACACTATATGATTTTCTTAAAGGTATGATTCCTATTCATAACTGAGAATATCAGTATATTAGTGGTGACTATATATATAGACAGATTTAACATATTCTTAAGCATCATCTGGAGGATGTTGAGTATTTGCTACTTAGTATTATATCCTCATCTCCATTCCATAGAATGGGATTATATTACCTAAAAATATTTTCCATATATTATAAATTTCCATCAATAAAATATGTTCCATGCATACAGATTATTGTCAAGGTACTCGCTGCTTAGAAGGGTCTCCAGACTATATTCATACCTGAGCTAATTAGAATTCACCCCGTTTCATGTCAAAGTCAACCGTAGGCAGCTTTCCAGAGAACAAAATAAAAGAACATTTAGAGTCTTGCTGAAAACTGTCAGAGGGGTGACTCTACACAGCACACGGAATATATGTTTTTACCACACAGTACAAAGAAGTATATATGAAAACTACCATTATTAAATACTTATTACATCCAAATAAAGGTGAACAAATGCTTGATCAGGCTATTTGTTAATTAGTGCAAATGGCAGCTGTAACAAGCAAGTAAATACAATGTTCAAAGGATTTCATGTATGAGTAAGGACTTACACATTAAGTTTTACATGCAAAATCCAAGGCATCTATAAGACCACTATTTAAAAGCAGATGTAAAGCAAGTCCAGGCACTCCAGAATCATTTTGAACTTCATTTTCCAAAGTAGTATCACAATCTGTTCACTATTTAAAAACATATTTAAAGATTTAAAGTATGTGACATTTTCAAGACTTGAAATTATACATGTGAATGTTTTATTACAGCACACAATGTCCCATTAAAATAGCATGCAATTTCTGTACTAGCATGAGGCACCCATATGCACTGTAAGCAGCTAAATAATCTACAAAATACTTAAAGGCAGTACAAAAACTGGACAATCCATCCCAAAACACTGTGGTTTACTTCGCAACCACAATAAAAACAGCAAATCATCCTTGCTAGCGATATCCATATTCTCCATCATTTAGCAACAATGCAATGTTTGTCCAAATTACAAACTGCTCCGAAGGTAATTAGTAAGATTAATCAATACTGCTACATGACTCTCACCCTCAAGCTTCCTTGCTCTGAAGTTAAAAAGTTTCCTTTCAGGAAATACATTTGTTAACAGCTTTTAATCATGTTCCCCTCCTCCTCCTCCTGTAATATACATGACCCTGCTTATCAGTTTCAACGAAACTGGAAAAGGGCAAAGGAATTTCCAAGAAAGTTGCATCCTACAAACACACTTGTTTTTAATTGTTTAAAAGCCTACCTGCTACTAATGCATAAAAACTTGTGTAATACTCACATGCACCTATGTAGGGGAAGTGTCCACTTTAAGGGTTAAGAGAATAAAATAATTTCACTTTAACAATACACTAATGCAGCAAAGCAACTACTTCAGCTTCCTCAAACTTACGCTGCCAAAAGATGAAAGATGAAATAAAAATATTTGTTGTTAAATCGAAGCAAAGGTTTTCAGCTAGTAAGCTATTTACAAACTCATACTCAAAATACACATAAAAAAGCTCATCTCAAAGACAGTTATTTGTCTTTTAAGCAGTTTAACAATTGCTTTGAAGTTTTATGGCTGGACATACTTTGATTGGTTGAAATATTAAATCTTGATTATGAAGGTATTTTCAAATAGCAGGAAAAAAGCCCTCTGAGAATCACTTTTACATAAGATTAGAAGCAATATTTTATTCGATACCTTAAAACCCTGAAACTCCAGGAAAATTTATCCAGAAAAATCCCATAATCCTTTACAGATTAAAACAGCAAGGCAGAAGAAGATGCGTTATATG
>JAUBOD010000770.1:2123615-2134921 GCA_032353885.1 Nothura maculosa
ACAACCTTCTTTAGTCATTTCTGTATTTGCTTTATAAAAATAGTCATGCAGCTAGAATATTACCTTGCCTGTGCTTTGCAGGATTGTAGTTCTTGTCCTCCATACTCTCTCTCTGCTGACAATATCCCTGGTTACATCCACCTCAGCATCAACAAAACTTCTCTGTTTAAGAGCAGTTATGTCGTCATCCAGATCAGTTTTGATAGTGGATCTTTTCTTTGCCATGATCTTTGCTTTAATAGCAGCAATTTTTTCCACAGACATGGCTTCAGACAAGGACCTAAACAAGCAAAAACAGTAGAAGAGACTGAATAATAGCACAAAGATTCTCCTGGGAAAAAAATGCTTAAAATCTATGGCAATAACATAAATAATAACAGATTCACCTGACATACACATAGAGATTACATATAAGCTGACAATACCGTACACTTTGGACAGCAGAACCATTTTTCAGCAAGATGACTCCATACAGGGCTACAAAAAGTCTCCACACAGCACTAAAATGTCCTGCTATAAGAAGCAGCAGTGAAGACCATGAATTTAAAGCACCAGGATGAACACTTCTATTTACAGTGTTAATTGAAGCTAGGCTCCTGTTACCGATAGTGAATTACTGGACACTGACCGTGACCAGTCACCGAACTCCTGGTTGCTGCGAGGTGCACAAACCATCAGCCTGGGGAGCATCTGCTGCAAGTCCTGCAGTGGGGACTTGGCCACTCAGAAAATCAGTGTTCCCAGATCAGAACACCCTGGCCAAACAACAACGGATGGTAGTATCTTTGTCCTCATTCAAGCTATAGTTGAGGTGGCTGGTTTAGTCCAGGTCTGCAGTATCTTTACCTGTGTTTGCTTTTAACTGCACACACAGCAGAATTTGAGAGCAAGGGAGCCCTATTTCTTTACAGTGAGTCAAAGGATTGAATACTGCACATACCTAACCCCATTTTACATGTTTTTTGAGATCACAGTGAAAAAAAATACAAGCACTGTGTACGAAACACCCACTTGTGCAGCTAAGCTCCTGAAAAAGGAACTTTTCTTTCTGCTAAATATGGGTAATGAGAGTGACGTGCACACACCCCAACCTCAGCACCTGTTATTCCCACTTTTGAAGGGGCAGTGCTTTATACTCGATATTAAAAGCCAATAACCACAGAATATAAAGTAATAATACTCAGTAATTCTCACTGCAGCATTATTTGGTACTCAAAAAAGATGACTCTACACTCAAACTAGCAGGCCAATTATTAAAGCAGTTCACACAAAACAATCCATCATCACACTTCTGATTTTTAGTCAAGATGGGGCAATCAAATCTTTCTGCTACTTTCTTTTAAGTACACCTACACAGGAGACAGAAAAAGATTATCAGAAGTTATTTTTCAGGTGCTCAGGTATAATTACATACTCTACAAATCTTACCATGTTAATTATTAAAAAAGTAAAGCGATAAAATTTAATTCTGACATGGGGTAGACAAGGATTCACAACATATTTGAATATAAGTAAAGTTTCACTTGATAGACCACACACATTCTTGAGAAACCTGTTATTTGCAAAATTCAATGCCAACAAAGCAGAAGTTAATCCATACTCAACTACCTCAACTGCAGGAAGCACAAATCCTGATTTACATTCCAAGAGCTGAAGCACAATAAAAAATAAGCAAATTGCTTTATCTTAGACTTTCAAACTTACATAACTGACAATTTACTCTCTGGTATCCTACCAAACCTAAAATCCTCAGCATGAACAAGCTGCCACTATAATTTCATTTCCTCTCTGCCCAACTTTGGGAAGATACAACCCAAAAGACAACAGTCATTCTCTACAGAATTCTGGATGGGTACAATGATATAAGAAAGGTGACCAGACTTCAGGTTTGAAGCATTTGAGATATTAATTACTGCTTAAAGCAATAACTGTACATTATTCTCAGACAGCTAAGAGTGAGCATGCATTTTTTATAGTGTTTTCCTCTTCTGTATACAATACACATCCTCAATACAACTTTGGTTTTTGATTTTTTGCTTTGAAATACCACACAAGATCACCAGCCTTCCCTCACAATTCTTCTCATTGTATCAAACTGCTTAAACACCATGGTAGAAAGAAGTAGAAATGGCAGATTAGAGGAAAAAAAAGCAAACTGTCTGCTTGCTTCTGCGGACAAGCAGATAATCCCACGCTGTGAGCTCTGAACGTCCCATCAAGAACAGCATTTCAACTGGTTGCACAAAATTCTGCCTCCTCAAAAGTTACTGTGATGCTAGTACCTAAAGGAAGGGAGACTTTCATCCAGAGCTGTTGGATGGCAATAAGAATGACTGTCCTGAAAAGAATCTTTACTAGTCCTTTAATTAAGTATAGTCTACAGAAAAAACATATTCCTACCTGATCTGCTCTGTTTGCACGATACCTTCTTTATGTCCTTCCAACCGAGCTGCCAACCGCTCCTTATCGAGACGTACACACTCTTCATCCTAGGGGTGACAATAAAGTTTATTTTTTTGTGTTCTCTTTTTAGTCAAATAAAGAAAATCAGAACTAAAATTACCCAGAGGTTTGTTTTTTTTTGTTTGGTTTTTTTTTTTTTTTTGAACAAACAACGATTGTATCGATTTCCAAGCATTTTTGTAACTACACACTGGTGTTAACTGTGCAGCTATTGAAAATTTCCTAAGAATCCTCATGCATAACCAGAATCATACAAGCACAACTACCACTCCCTTCTAAAAAGCCTTGTTCAAACAATGGTTCAAAAGAAATGAACGCAGTCAGAGAACTAAGTTGGCAACAAAAGCATGCATTTATATAGCAATTACATACACATTTAAGGTAAACTTATCTGACACTCAAATTTGCCTATATACTTAATCATTTTCTTCAAGCAAGTCTTTTAACTGTTGCATCTTAATGCAGAAGTCCCAAATGTACAGTCCCAATGTACATAAAGTCACAAGTAATGAAGTCTCTGGTTACTCAAAGCGGGTTTGAGACACTCATAAGTAGGGAAGCCCCAGAGAGGGGTGTAGTTTCACACCATCAGTTTCCTAGTGCAGGGACCACTTGCAGTCAGTCTGTCTTGCTCATCAGCAAAACTTCAACCGGCACCAGGTTTGTCTTATTGCCAAAAAGCTTTCTGAAAAGGCTGAAGTGCAGCAGAACCAGTCATGGTCATATATTAGGAAAGATCTTGGATCTCTGCAGTGAGAAGCTCTTTGAATAGCTTGTAAACAGTAACTCTGAACTAGCAGAGCAGTAAAGAAACAGAAGATGACCACAAGTTGTATTATGACCACAGATTTCTTTCTTCTCCAAATCATCATTTTGGAGAACTGCAGTTTCAAAACATATTAACATCAGAACTACACAGGGAAATGGAGAACTTTAGATCATCGGTAGGTCATCTCAGAGCAAGCAATTCTTGTACCAGCAAGAATTCATAGTTCTTATTCCTTTACAGTTGCAATTAATGAACCTTCAAATCCCATACTGCAACATATGAATTTATACACTATCAATAGTTCCTCTTCTAAGAGGAAATCCTCATTACCCTGAAAGTACATACACACAGACTTCTAAGAATTAACAAAGGAGACTTAACCGGATGAACACAGTTTAAAAAAAAAAAAGCAGTAGGGCAGTTTTTAAAAACAGCTACAAATAAGTAATAATATATGCATAATAACAAGAGATTCTTTTTATTAAGTTACACGTAAACTAATTACTTATGACATAGCACCAGACAACAGTAATAACCAAGCACAACAGTTTCTTACGCTGCTAAAAAAAAGTAAAATACAAAATATCCAATGGCAGAGTTAAAACTAACATGTAATTTACAATGCCAAGTGATTACTGTTGTTTGCCATTCATAAATTATGAAATATTTAGATTTAGATTCCAAATAAAATACAAAGTTTCTCTTAACAGACAGTTTTCTAACTAGACATACAGTATACAAATAGAGTCTTTCAAGTGTATGTGGCCAAGCTTTCTCCTTTTATACCAGAACATACATTTAACACATTGAAATTTCTAGCAAGTAAGATTCTGAAGCTTAAACCAGAGGCAGAAATTATTTAATTCAAACTCCTTCCAGTTCACTTATACACATGTGAACCCAGAGGACAGACTGCTACAAAAATAATCACTCCCTCCTTCTCCCATCAGATTTGCATTGATGATGGTTACTGTCATTACCTCTATTCTTGGTTTCTTTGCTTCTGCTAATATTTCATCTGCTGCTCTTTTAACTACAAGAAAAAGAAGAAATTAAAAACAGAAGGTTGTAGTACACTTTCACAAGCCTTAAAGTTATTTTTTGTTAAACTGTACCTTGAGTGGATCGCTGCAGACCAATTTCAAGCGGAGCACTTCTATCTATACTTGATGAGGTTGCTGTAATCAAACACAACATCTCATTTAAGTTCAGAAAGGCTTAAGAATAAAAGACTATATGACAACAGATTGCAACACAGGAAATTTCAATCAAGTATTCAAGAAAAAATTAGTGATGCTGGTCAAATGTTGAACCAGGAGACATTCAGAACTCAATTTTGCATGAAGTTAGATGATGCTCTTTTGGGTCACTTGATCCTTCTTTTAGAAGGAGTAAGAAACAAATGACTTCCTGTGGTTCCTTCCAACAAATTTGTCAATGATTCTACGATCTGTATACAGCACATGGTAGCTAACAGAGTTGAGGACAATTACTTTATCATCTGGAATCAAAATCTACTTATTTGTTCAGGTATCGGAAGGAAGAGCATCCCTTAATAATACAAAAACTGTTTACCATCTCAAATACTAGCGTACTTGAAAAATATTCCAAGAAGAAATACAAAAAAACAGCAAATTAGAAGAGTCACACATATCTTTCTCTGGACACAGAAAAAAAATTTAAGTTTGAATACTGGTAACAAAAAAAGAAAAAAGCAAGATGATTGAATAACAAGAAAAATTTGCTAAACTGCAGAGGCAGTTATTTGACATGTTCTGTTACACTGAAAAAATTCATCAATAAAACGAATTTTGGTGTGGGATAAAGCTTCCCACAATCTGAAGAGAAAGGAAGATATAAACACTGAGCATCCTAACATGTTATTTTATTAACCTCGAACATGCAGCTCAGTTCTAAAGACACGTGCAAAAATGAGCTCCTATCCAAGTACCACAAAAAGAGATCAACAGCAAAATAAGTACTTTTGTTTGTGCATTCCTGACATATTCAGTGAACTCATGACTGCTGACTGCTCTCCTTATTCACACATGCCCCCTAAATAACAAGTTATCCAAAAACATTACTCACATGTTTCCCCATTTAGGTACGCTAGCAGGTCTTTCCTATCAGGTCGTCTTACCACTGGAATGTTTTCAGTCTGAAAAGAGAGCAGAGCTGACATGAGGCTGTTATTCCCTCAGAAGGTCCCTGGCTGAAGATGTTTCACTTTTACTGAAAACTACTTATTCATACAAAGCTGGGAACATCTCTTGAGCAACCAGAGCCATCCACCTTAGAAATACATTTACTTCCTAGAGAATGCTGAATTAAAAAACATGATGTCTGCTATAAAACTAGAAGGAAGAAATGTCTTTTTCTTGGTTTGAAATTTGCAAATAAGTAGTATCAGCAGTTAAAAAAAAAAAAAAAACCACACACGAACAGGTACACACACACACTTACTTGTGCAGTTGTTTCTCTTTCCCCAGTCTAACTCAGCCACTTGAACACTACTCTTGTGCCCCAACACTCATCACACTCCTCACAAACTTGCAAATATGAAAATAAATAAATAAATAAATAAAAAAGAGAGAGAACACAACCACACACACAGATACACTACCTCCATACACACACAAGCACATTCACACAAAATACCTATGCATTGCCTCCCTGTCCCCAGTGTAGATCATCTTCCCTTTCCCAAGCCTAATTTGGACTCTTAAATAATATCATTTCCTGATAATAACTATGTCTGCATCACTCATCACAACCAAACAAGAAAAATACCATATGGTCCACTTACTGCAGCACGACGGACATAAACAGGATGTGAAAGGTGCACATTATTGAGCAGGAACAAGATAGAATCCAAAGTGTAGTATTCCCTGGGCTGGCCCTCTTTGCCTGTCCTGTAACATCATGGGGGAAAAAAGAAAAAAAAGAAAAAAGTTTAACATTTAACCTCAACACATATTCATTTAGTGAACATCTCACTTCTTACCAAATGGCAATTCAAAAAACAGACAGCAAAATTATAGTCAGGCTACTATAAATTGCTGAATTATCACCTGTGTTATCAAATCCAAGTAACCAAATACAAACCCCTACACTGATTGAATAAAAAGCAAAAAAAAAAATGAAATAAGATATAACAGGCAAGAATTGAAACACCATAAGGGTATATTCCATTACATCTCAAAGGTATTATTTCTCTGTTTGTCAAAGGCACTGTCTGTCCTATTTGGCATAAGCAATGTACTTCAAATAGAGAGGGGAGGGGGGGAAAAAAGCCTGTTCTCCTGATATAGAGACACAATTTGCACCGCTAAGGATATCATAGGGAAGAATTCAAAGTACACAAATTCAGTGAACTTTACTGAGAACAAGGTTCAAAACGACGCCAAAAGATAGAGTGACTGGAAACTAATCGCACTCTAAACCAGTGGAACTGACTACAAAATTGTAGCGAGTTTCCATACTCATCAAATTCAACCTCAGCTTCACAGCAGTCTGGAAAACCTAAAAATGAATGTGCTGCATAAAAGCAACTCCTCTCCAACACACCCCAAACAAAAACCCTACATCCGGTTTGGCTCCTTTTGCATCAAACCTACCTACCACATCACTCCTCTTCCTCTCACCTTCCCATATGGTTGCTAGAAGCATTTTCAAGGGGACAGTGCCCAGAGTAAGAACTGGGAGAAAGGGGCAGTTCTGCCACTTCCCTGGCCCCTAGGGGACCAGCAGGCAAACCAAATTCAAGGTCATTACACTGAGATTGGGTCTTACTCTATTCACTGCTCCTTCCTTCCAGCAGCTTAGTATCCACATGGGGGATTTTATTTTGCTGGTATCAGACACAGGAAGAGGCACAATACTTTCATTTCTAGGAAACACTTATCCAAAAGTTGTTTTAACAATTCCAGTCAACAAAACTAGATTCCTCAGCAAGAAGCCTCCTGAGTACCTTACTAGTTCACTGCTGCCTGTGACTAGGTGGTGAAAATATTCAGAGTACTGGTAGTGACAAGAGGTACCTTCACCTCAACTCACTCCAGTGACGAGTACACCGTGTGACACACATCAATTTTGCTTCCGAACAATATTTTATAAAACTAACTTCAAACAAAAAGTGACTTGGAAGAGCAACCATCTTCACTGAACATCATAGGAAAGGTCCAGCCATTGATCTATTCAAGTTTGTATTTATACTATGCAGTGTTATTACAAAGCCATGGGTGCTGCCAAAGCTCAGCAGTGCACAGTTGGTACTTCATCATGTAAACCACGCAGGCAAGAAATCTCCATGCTCATTATGGTTGTAAAATGATTTTTTATTGGGAACATAACACAAGGTACTGCTCTTTAAAGCATCAGGTGGGCAAGGAGCTGTAGAGCAAGGAGAAAAATTTAACAGCCTAAACTGACACTTCAAGCAGCAATTGGTGACCCTGCAAACTCAGGCAGCCAGAACCTGAAACAAACATAAATCTGAACTCATGCCAATTTCAATGTCACTTTCCTTGCTTAGTTTTGCAAATATGTAGCAAGTGTTTTACAACCAAGTAGCAAAATAAATTAATCCTCTTCTCATGCTAATTCACCAAGTATTTCATAAAAATAGATTTTACTATGCGCATAAACTTCTGTACTTTCTATTTTCTGTTTTAATAAGAGATGTGACTCAATACCCGCAAAACCTCATCTTTAAACTGAAGAAAATGTTTACATAAAGCAAGATGCCTCATCAGCTTGGTTTCAACATCAGATACTTATTTGTAGTTTATCTATTCACTCTTAATCCACAGGCACCAGAAGTTTATTCATTTTCAACTGTTCTTTTTCCTTTCTCGTTCTCCAAAGCACAAGTTTTTACAGAAGTACTTAAAGGCCAATACCTCATGCACAAAGGGTAGCAGTCGTCTTCAAAAATATAAGACTAGAAACACAGGCTACACACAAATTACAACACCCATGGCCAGCTGCTTACTATTTAAAAACTTCTCAACTATGCATCTAAACCCCTCCACCTTGTGAGCAGAGCAAGCGAGCTTCATTGCGGCACAGATTTTCTTTCCTTGGTTTTGAAACCAAATAAACAACCCTCTTCAGGGGCCAGCTATCAACCACCAGATCAAAGCAAACAAAACATCTCATCTTTGGCCAGGCAGCCTTTTCCCTGTGCCAGCAAGAGACTTCCTACAATTACATTTTGTGAACTAAATCTGGGAACAGACCTGGATTAAAATGAAGGTTAGGATCTTATTTTCTGGGTTAATTTTAACCTGGCTCCGTTCCTCGGACCAATTCCCCGTGTGGTTGACACTTGTGCTAGGAGAAGCTGGTGCAGGGCAGCCCAGCTCTCCTGGCAGCCACACAGGCTCCTGCCAGCCTAACTGCTCCAGGAGCAGCCGCGTTAAATACCGAGGGGAACTACTTCTAATTCCAGCAGGGACAGGGCCCCCACTGCTGCTCCCGCTTGCATTACCCTCTCTAGACTATTAGTAGAGATGTGGTTACAGCAACCATGTTGGGGACACCTAAGACTGAGGTGACTCTTGTTCATGCAAGATGAATCTGTTAACAACTGCTCTTTGCAGGAAGAGCTCAGAGCCTGTCGAGCGACCTGCACCCGAAAGGGTTTCAATTCTCAAAGCTTTCATGGGCCTTATGCTACGTCCCTGCATAAGCTTGGCAATTACATAAATTAATGGCTTCCAAAGTGTGGTTCCAGAGCAACTGAGCATGGCTTACAGAACTGGTCTCACTTTTGCAGTGTCTTCAACTTAAAGATTACCCAGGTACAGCTGCGTGCAGGTTACCAAGAAGCTTTGCGAGTTGGTAACAAACCGATCCTATGAGAAAGCTCAGAAGCCACTGGTCTAAGACAAGATTTACTAACTTACACCACAAAAATCTATCGCTAGATACAAGGACACGGCTGTTAGGATGCTACTACTACTGTTCTGCTCAGCACGTCTTCCTCTCACCCCCAAACTTTCCCCAAGGAAAACTTTTTCCCCAGCTCCATCTTCCTGCTTAACACAAGAGCTTTTCCTCCAGGTGCTCCTTATTAAGGACACTGGGCCTAACTAGGCCTGGGCCTATTTGGAGCTTTCCCAGGCAGCAGCAAATTTGTTGCTCTACTCCTTTCAGAGGAGCAGCAAAACTCACCTGCCAAGCACAATGTTACTAGTTAGTGCTTAGGAGAAAAACATTAAGCAAGGGGAACCACACAGCTGTTCACGCACTTGCTTATAAAAACCAAAATTAAAGACTTTTCAGGCATGTAAAGCTTAGAGGTTCAAACTCTTCCTCTACAGTATAGATACCAGTGTCCCTTACTCAGATGGTAAGGGCAAATAAATCTCAAATGCGCTGCTGAAAACTTCAAATAGATGAACAAAATCCTCATTTCTCATTTTATACTAAATAAAAAATGAAGAATAACTAGAAAAGCTTTCTACAAGTTAACACAAACGCTGTCTTGTCCCCCTCCAATAAAACGATATCAAACCAATTCTAGCAATCTTAGCATGACTATGAAAACTTACAACACTCCCAGGCCCCAAACTAAACCGCTTTCCTGCTTTTTCACTCCGCCTCACAAGACAGCGACGTGTCACCAACACCACCAACACAAGGCACTACCTTTCCCCTCGACTTTAACACAAACCGGGGATTTCAACAGGTCCACAAAGTAGCTCCAGATCCTTTCAAGGGGCGGCCGCTGCGGGCCCCGGCCCGGCCCAAGCGGCGGCGCCCGGTGCTCACCCCCAGATGACATAGTTGGTCTTGACGTTCTTGGGCCAGGAGAACTCGCCGAAGATCACCTCGTCGCCCTTCACCACGATCTCCTTCTTCTGCGTGTTGTACTGCCGCAGCACGCTCAGCACGTCCGCCATCTTCCCCGCTCCTCCTCCTCCTCCTCCTCCTCCTCCTCCTCCTCCGCCCCGTCGCCAACCGGCGCCGCCGCGCAAGGACCCGGCTCCGCCACCGGCCGCCTGCGCGCGGGCTGCCCGCCGCGAACGCCTGCGCCTGCCGCAACGGCGCCTCCAGAGGGCGGCCGCGCACATCCGGCCCCGCCCTTGTAGGGGCGGCGGGGCGGGGCCGCGGGGGATGCCGGGAGCTGCGGGGAAGCGTCCCGGGATTCATCCCCAGCGCCACGGGACGCGCAGGGAATAAACACGGGAATGGAGGAGCGCGTTTATTGTGTCTGTGGCAGAAACGCCAAGCGAACGCGGCGCGGAACATCTCTGCCCGGTGTTTCCTCGTCCTGGCGCCGTTGGGAGATGCCTCAGCCCGTTCCGCAGCGCCCCGGCTCCCGCCGGTAACGCGGGCCCTGCACAGGCCCCGCCCCGGGCACCGGGGCTCGGCTCCGCCCCGCAACGGCCGCCCAACGGCTGCGCATGCGCGGGGAGGGCGGTGCCTCCGCGCCCGGACACCGGCAGTGGCGCGGGCAGCCGTGGGCGGAGCGGCGGGGTCCTGCCGTGCCGGACCGCGGTGAGGACTGCGCGGAGGCGCCGCCCCTTCCCGCGGCAGCCATGGCCCTGCAGGGGGCGCTGCGCGCGGCGGCGCTGGGGCGGCCGCGGGGCCGGTCGGTGCCGCGGGGACCCCCGGGGGGCTCCGTGATTGGGGAAGGGAGGGGGGGCTGTGTGGGGAAGGCGGCGGGCGGCACCGGTGGGGAAGGGGAGGCCGCGCTGTGCAGGCCGCGCTGTGCAGGCCTCGGGTTGACCTGTTGTCCGTGTAGCCCAAGCGCCAAAACGGTGGCCGCAAAAGCCCCCCCTATAAAACAGCCCTTTCATTGACCTCTGCATGCGGCTCCTCGTGCGCGAGGGAGAAACCCTCCATGTCCTTGAACAGAGCCAGGCCCCAGGCTGCGCCGGCGGAAACCAACCCTGAAACTCCTCTGTACGCCCCGAGCCTGCGCTGCCCGCGGGGAGCCTGCGGCTCTGACGCTGCCCTTTCTCCTCTAGGATGAGAATGGGGAACCAGCTGCCGACTCCTGTAAGACTGTCCAGTGATGCTGCTGCTGCCAACCAGGTGCAGGTAACAAACTGGTTATGGGGCT
>JAUBOD010000770.1:2136394-2150285 GCA_032353885.1 Nothura maculosa
ATTTTATTCTACATCTTTTTACTAGTTTAGAATCTTTCTCTTTTTACCGAATTAAATTGTAATTCTATAAGCTTGCCACCAGCTCCTGTGCTGTATTTAAATTATGAAAATAAGATATATAAACATGGAATTAGAGGGCACCCTCTGAAGTGCTTCTGTTATCTTTTAATAGATGATGTTGCTATTGTGGGAAATAGGTTTATTTTTCTCTTGAAAAGACAGTGTTTATAAATTGAGTACAAACTTGCAGTGGCCTTTAAGTGATGCATCTGTCAGTAACTGCATCCTTAAGCTTTTATAGGGACTTTGTATTATGTCATTTTTCTATTGTGGTTTTTGTTACACATGTTAAATTATCACATAAAAGAGGGTTGCTTAGATCTTTTTCAGACTTACTTAAAAAGTAAACAAATACTTTTGTCCTTTATTTGAAGTGCTCTGAAACACAATTGGGAGGACAAAGACTTCACTTACTACTGCAAGGAAATGATTGTTTTAAACTAGATCAGTTTTATCCTGTCTTAGGGTCGTCTCTGGCAGATCTTCCACCCCAAACCTTGGGACTTTCCTGACAACCTTGCTTATTGTAAATGTCCCTGGAAGCTCTAGGCCCCAGCCAACCCTAGAGACAGGCCCGGGGATAACGGCCTTCAGTCCTCTGCCTCCATCATCTTTCAGTTCCCAAACAGTAAGTGCTAAGGGAAAGTAAAGCAAGAACCTTGTACCTTTACAGGAATAGATACTTGCTTTCATTTTACCACTGTGACTTACCAGCCTAAATACAGAGTAATTCAGGACTGTCCTTGTGGAGGCGCCACGCAGCTAGTTGTCACCCAACTATACAGCACCATACCAGGTTAGAATTAAGCTGACATCATCATGAAACTTAAAACCAAGTAGAGTGAGTCTAATATGCATAGAGTTTATTACATAGTTATATTCTACAGTCAGAATGCAATTTACTAGCAATTTTCACTTGCAGTTAAACATCTAATAAAAACACAATTGTTTCAGTATAATGTACATCCAAAGCCAGACCAGGCAATGCCAAGACTGGGGTCTTAAGAATGTTCATCGAAAATAGGAAAATATATTCCCTCATGTAAAAGGGACCATTACACTATTAAAGGTGCACGGTTGAAGAATAAAAACTATGCAGTCAATTAAGTTTTATTCACTATTTGTGAATAAGGCTCCTGTAGACTTTTGTTTAGGGTACCACGTCCATCCAAACTACTTCCTTCCCTCAAGGAAATAAAGTACCAAATTTATCTTCAGTTCAGATGACTGAAAGATTAAGAAAATTGTCTAAATTTGAAAAATTCATTTCTGTGATTCAAGTGTGAAATACATTTATTAACTTCCAGAAAGTCCTCAATATAAAATTCTCTGCACAGTGCATCTTTAACACATGTAATGAGCTAACTAAACACACTCACCCTGTTATATCTTCATTATTGCAGCTTACTACGTTTTGCTAGTTCCACCACTGCCTGATTAAAATTGTTTACAAGGACACACTCATCAAGTTAAACACACATAAATGTATCTCTCCCTCTAAATTCATCATTAGCAATGCAATTCTTATGCTGGTTACCAAGTATACATGTATAATCTTTAGGCCAGTCAGGTTTTTTTCAGATTAACTTGTGCACGTGAAAGCTGGTAAGTCCATTAGGGAAAAAAAAAAAGCCAAGGAATGTTTCAAAGACTCTTCATTTTATTCCTCATTTTGAAAAAATAACCAAAAATCCCAAACTAAAATAACCCTTTGAGGTCTACAGTTCAGGAAAGTCAGGACTTTGTCATATAAGGCAAAATTGCATTAACAATTGAGGAAACATAGTATGCCTGATGATACTAATGAGTGCCAATTTATTCAAAATAAGTATCTCTTAAGGCACTCAAAGGGTTAATTATTCTTATTATTTTTACAACCTTAAGGCTCCTCATCCAAATGTTTTCTCATTAACTTTGTGCCATTTCATAAAAAGTAGCAGCAATGGTGCCTTCATTTGTGGATGGCAAAAAGCCACATTATGTTTAAGTTATTTAAACATGGAACAGCAGCTGAAGTGCGATTCTACTCTGAAAAAATGGTTTCAAATTTTGTCAGTAAAGACTTCTGTATTTGTTTGTTTGTTTAGGAATATCTCCAAGAAAAAGCTGTTTATCTTGAAATAATGTTTGCCCTCACAGATTCAACTTGGAATCTCAATGCTAAACATGACCCACTAAGAGATTCTGCAATAGCAACTAGAGTTATAACAGTGATGCTGTATGGGACATATGTGCTCATCCAGCCCAAATACCTTGCTCCTAAGAAAGGTGAGAAGCTGGAAACAAACATCTCAAGCTACTGAACTCAGCAGATGGAGCTGTGAATGCACTGATCTGTTCCTTCTTCTACACGCAACATCTGTTGCTGCTTTTTCTCATTTTTAAGAGTAGAGCTGCACTTTTATATGAGTGTAATAAAATAGATATTTTTTGTCATTTGTGCTTAACTAAGCAGCTGGTAACATTAGCAAAACAGCTATTTCTACTCATTATTTCTTAATGAAGCATTTTAAGTTTTTAATGTGCCGTATATATATAAAAACTTAAATTCATAATGCAGAAATACCTAAAGGAAAAAAAAACTCACTTTACAGTGTAAATCAAAAGTATAAATCCTAATGGATAGACAATATCTGAAGACATTACAGCTCCTGCTGAAAATGGCTCATCTTAATATTAGCTCTGAGAGCTGCACATGCCATTTTTGTGATTTACATTTTCCCCATAACCCCTAACTCAGTGTTACATATCGTGTTGTATCACAATGTGATGACAACTCTTCTTCCAGCCATAAAACCCTTAAAACAATTTACTTACAGCAAATTTATCCATGGTGAACCATTGTCAATAGCTAAATCCTGTAAACCCCATTAAATGCTGTCTAAAAGCACAAACAAAAAACCACACCTTTGCTCAGGTTTGTATCTGCATACTATTCTTTAACATTTTGCCCATGTATCAAGAATATCCCATTTAAATGTTTCCCTATGTTTGAAGATAACAGCAATTTCCTAATATTCAACAGAATGGAAAGCTCCTACCCACTGAAAAAATGCTAGAGAAGAAGCTTTAAATTTACACAAGCCAATATGAAAGGGTTATTTTACAAGCCTAATGTCACTTTTTTAAAAAATATAATTTTTTTTTTCAGGAAAAATCCGCAACTCTTACTGATCTACTTCCATAATTTCACAAAAAAAAAACCTGACTGATACAGCAAAACTAAGATTTTTGAGGGATTTATACAAACAAAAGAAAAAATTAAACTAGCTTTTAAAACCCAGATAAATGCAAGGTCAGGTTTAGTGCAAGTTACTTAGCTAAGCCAGCAGCCCACGTGCTGCTCTGCACAGGCAGAGTAAGAACCGAGGCAAGAAACACACGAACAAGTTTTTAGAGGAAAAGAGAGTCTGGTGTAAACCAGAGATGTCGAGCAGATGGGAAAGGAAAACAAAAAATCCAACATCAACCGGCGAAAAGAAGGACGAAGAGAAAAGGTAATGAGGAAACTAAAGGAATGGAACCAATAATGCTTCTGACCTGGCTAGCTACCAGCTACAGAGGCACCATTAAGCAGCAGGGCATTTCTACAGTGGAGAAAAATGTTTTGCTAGTGTTTTTTTATTTTTTTAAATAAAGCCATTATTAAAATACATCTCCAAAACCACCTGTGTACTTTTAAAGCCAAGAATAAATACTTTATTGCATACTGACCTTTTAAAGACAAACTCATTTATGGACCACCCGAAAAAATAATAATAATAAAAAAAAGTCCAATTATTATATTTATCAAACACGTTTAAAGTAGTTTTAAGCAGCAAGTAAATTGTGCCTGGTTATTAGTGGCCATTTAAGCAGACTGGCCCTGCTGGTCCTGGAAAACTAGCTTATTTTCAGATGATTTAAAAAAAAAAAAACCACCCACAGGATTGTAAAGATATCTATATTGCCTGTATACAAGTTCCATGAGCATCTCAAACTCTTCACTGTAAAAGGTCCAAAATATCTGGCACAAAGTTCTAATTCTTGGCAAAAATATCAGTGCTTATTCAGTTTACTACACTAAGCTGATGTAGGTGTTGCACAAGTTTTAAGAAACCTTGAGTTAGTGTCTCCCTTCTCCACACATTGACGGTGTCACTCCCATGCAGACACCTGACCTCTGTCAGTGACAGCCTTCAGGACAGATGGCTGTTAACACCTCTCCTGTGCTTCTACATGTTACATCCCTTTTTTTATTTTAAAAGCTAAAGTGCCTGCATCCTAAGAATATTAGACTTCTATGTCTAAGGCTGTAAGAATCGTTAATGTGGTCACAGTGAAATGAAAGTCAAACTGAAATCCTAGTAATTCAAGCTGTCAGGCATCAGGAAATCAGTTCATCTCATCTACACCAGCACGCTGCATTTAGACTTAACTTAGTTTTGATTCAAGTTATCATAATATTTAAGCTTTTATATTTTTACTGATAAACTGCAATGTGCAGTTATTGCCTCATTTCTATTTTGTCAGCAAAAAGCTTCCTCCAATGCAACCATTGACTTTAAAGGGTCTTCTGACTGATAAAGAAGTTGCTTATGATATGCTCAATTAATTCCCAAGTTTAGCAGCTTTGCCTTAGCTCCCTTTTTTTTTTTTTTTTCTTTTTCTTAAGCATTACAGGAACTATTGCCTCTTTACATGTCTGTATATCATTATGGAGGAAAAACAGCTTAATTTTAATAGTTAAGAACTAAAACCAAGACAAATTTATGTTACAGCAAGTGAGTCACACTATCTCCAAGCCGCAACATAAGGACAAATAAAAAAGACCCAGTCTAAAGAAAAAGAACAAATAGCATTACAGTGCACGCTCCCCACTGCAGGGCACTAACAATACAGACAGGACACAGTGGGGACGAGGGGCAGTGCAGAGGGTGCCAAGTTTCAGCTGTGAGCACTTACTTCACTGTTTCCTCTGGGTGGAAACCTTAAAGGATTCAGGTAACATCAACCGTCCTGCACTGCTCCCAACACCTGCCACACTGTGAAGCTCAGAAAACACCCATATAAAGACAAAAATTTTTAACTTCGGTTTCTATTGTTCTGAGAAGGGTGCAGCAAATTCTACATCATCAGGTGTGAGAAAGCTTGGAGGGGCAAAAAAAGCCAACATGGTCCCATTGCTGCTAGTTCTACATTAGTACAATCAAACCCTTAAGAACATTGTGTTCTACCACGGTGGTACATAAATGCACATTATGCACTCCAGCATGGATGACAGGATACAGTTTGGAGCACAGATGGCAGAGCTATGCAATGTCAAGAGATACAGGCAGTTACAGTTCCTATACATCCTACTGAGATCTTCACTTTAACTCTAGTTCGAGTATTTGTACTTGAAGTGGACTGCTTTCAACTCTACTCTAAATGTTCAACCCGATTAGCCTAACCTAGCCTAACCTAGTACAGTAAATTGCAGTAAATTCATGTAAAAAAAACTGCACAAAGTTACCTGGAATGCCTGTTTATGGTTTTCATACTTAGTCCAAAATAATACCAATTACTCCACAAATACTAAAAATTAGAAAAAATACTTGTATAAAGGACATATTTATCCGCTGTTTTCAACATGTCTAGCTTAGCACTAAACATCCAACTAGATTGTTTTTGGTAGTAATTTAATGCTTTCATCATTTAAAACCCATTAGTGCCAAATAAACACACCTGAAACATCAGTGCACTTATTTGAAATAACATACACTGAGCAAGTCAGCTTATTCCCCATATTCATGATGACCATATTTACCATTAGTAAGCTTACTAAAATTGGTAAAAACTTTTAAGACAAAGTAACTAATTTTCAAACTCAAAGTGCTGTTTCTCAGTTTTTGTAAGATTTTTTTTTTTGTGGATGTCACCTGAAAATTTCCTTGTAGTCCTGCAGTTTTCAAGCATTTTATCACAGCTGTATTTTAATAGCTGTGATAATTCAGAAGCAACCACACTCATTTCCACAGGAAGCTAACACTCCCACCATCAATTTGTTAAGCCATTGTTTTGAAACAATAGTGTTTTTTGTAGACTCATGTCAGACAAGGCTTCCCTCACTCTTTTACTTGTTAGCACAGTTGAGTATGTAGCAGAATCCTTTCAGCAACATACAATCACTTCTGCGTTTTAGATAGCACCAGAGAAGATACCCACCCTACGGAATGCAAAACTTTGAATTTACAGCCAGTATGTACGAAGCATCATGAAAAGTACTCTAAGTATCAAAAGTATAATAGGAACTTGAATTTTACATTTAAAAGCCTTTTTTTAAGCAGAAAATAATGGTCCTTTATGTAAGTTACCACAATCGGCTTATTTTCATAAGCTTTAGTTATTTTCAAATTAAAAACAAAATCAGTGTTCAAAAGAGCCAGAATTGGCATTAAGAAGACTGACATACGTACTTCTTAAGGGAGTGTGTAAAAACACCACTAAAAAAATCCCTCTCTTCTAAATTTGTGACCCATTAAAGAGATGGGTCCCCTTTAATCCCCCCCAACTCGCACACGAACATACACACATACACACTTAAATACGCATACACATAAATTGCTATTAAAACCTGTCCCAAAGGGCTAAGAAATTCACTAGCTTTCTCCTTACTTTCTCCTTACTATCCTCTTACTATCAGACTAAAAACAAAATGAAATCCAGTTTCAATCTCTTCCTAAACAAGATTTTGAGAACATGAAGGAGGAAACTATACATTTCAGGAAAAAAAATACTAAGAATTGCTCACTATAAACTGGAGGTAGTTTTGAAAAATGTTAGATTAAGAAATCAGAAGTAACATTAATCTATAAAGAGATAAAAAATGAAATGCTCGTGTTAAGAAAAACTGTTTCCATATCATTAAATACATTATTCTTTCAAAAACGGAACTGATTTGTTTCTGGTTGTTACCACTTAAGACACATGCACTTGTTGATCTTCCTCACTGAAAATGTAGTGATGCTACCTGAAGCTGAAACACGGACTGAATGTGCCTTCCAAGTCATTTCCAAGCTCTTTCTCTACTGTAAGTTTGTTAGATTTCCTGCAAAGCACATCAATTCTGTAACAGCACTTCTGAAACTATGTTGTACCTGTTCGTCAATTACATATTTAAAAAAAATACATTTTATTCCTGAAAATCCAGATAATCATCTTTCTAGGAGAAAGGATTAGCGTGAGTTCCGCTACTTTCAGTGTTATCAGTATAAAATTTCATCAGGTAACTTTTATACTGCATCACAGTTACATGGTCTCACATGTGCCAGAAAATATGTCTTTTTTAGACACAGCATTTTCAATTGTTGTACTTTGAATCTTAGTATTTGTTTAAGATTAAAAAAAAAAAGTCCTTCTCAACTAAGTTGTTCTTAAACTGATGTTATTAAAAGACTAACCTACTTTTCTGCCCCATCCCAGAAGAAACTCATCAATTTACTTTTGCAAAAAAAAAAAAAAAAACATTTTGAAGTGACAGGAGGAAAAATAATAATAATAATGTAAAAAAGCATTGTATTTATAAGCTATTATAAATGAAATTAAATTACATATTATGTAACCCTGTAGCTACTTTTAGCAAGCTTTCCCCTGTTATTTGAAACAGTGTGCAACAGGAAAAGAAGAAATGATTTCTCATCTGCTTTTCTTGTTTTCCCTTTACAAGAAGGTAACGTTCTGATATGTGTATGTATATGCTGTGCCATATTCTAATAAAGCATATTTGGCTGGGAGTTCCCAGGGTGAAGTCTGTTCCCAGCAATGGACCCACTGGGAAGACCAGATGCCAAACAATTAAATCAGATCCAAAATGAAGTTTCGCATAACATCCAAAGCTCCTGAATCAAAGCCACATATATCCAACATGCCTTTGTCATCTGGGTCTGCGATAGTAAAACCATTCGATGTCATTCCACAAACAATGAGTTTAGCAGGAATACCCATTTTCTAGAGGGACAAAAGGAAAAAGATATTTTCAGAAGCCATATACATAAGTACTTAATCACTGCAGAGTAGTTTGTTATCGCTCACTATGTGAAATTAGAGATGCCACAACAACAGAAATAATTAGTGAGTTATTTTAATACAACTTTACCACATTTTTAAGATTCTTAAAAATCTTAATCTTAAGATTTTAGGATTATTTAGAACATAAAACTTTCTGTTAGGGTTATCAAATCATCACGTAGACATCAAAAGAGTGCATTTTTTGTCTAAAACAACGATTTCCACATGTCCGCTGAATAACTACAACAGCTTTGGCCTGGACAATTCAGCTACATGAGCTCAATCTGCAGGACAGGGGTCTGTAAGGTAACCCAAGCCATTGGTATGAATGCAACATGAATGGGAACTCTTTGTTTAAAGCACAAATGTAGGAATGAGAACTAATCTCAAGTGAAGAACTCCGTGTCAAGAACTCATCAGGTGAATTATTGATCTTAGTATTAATTTCAGCTGGCTGGATATGTCCTTACATGTGTGTTTGCAAAAAAGCTTAGAAATAGTTCCCATAAAACACTGCTGTTCAAATAACCACCTGTGATATATATTTGTAGAAATTATTTTTAAGAAGTTTAATTTCCAGCAAAATTAGAAGAAAATGTCTATAGATGTTATAAAGAAATAAAAACTACTAAAGAGTAAGACCTTGCTCCGCTTAAACTTTAGTAGCCCCCTAAAAACATAAATGACTCTTTTTCAAAGCTTGCTATCACCTCATCATTTTGACAATTGCCCTACAGGCTAATTTTATTATTTCATTCAACTTTGTGAAATCTACTCTTGGAGATCAAAGTTGCATTTTTAATATCCTGTGAACTGAATTCCATTATCCAACAAAAGATTCGATCAATTACATAGAGCATACAGTAATGCAGACATTTACTCAATACAAAACACATTTTTAGTGATATTACAGTACTAGCAGGAATGTAAAACGAATATCAATTCTTTCAGCAATTTAACGGGTTTAAATATATGCAAATGCTGCTACTAATTCTACCTTGTTGTAGAATATTCTAATTTTTAGCAATAATTAGATAACTACTGCATACAGCCACAACTAACTCAGCCTCTAAAATGTTTTTATAGAAAGTCTTTATTTTGCACCATGTTTATCAACTGTAAGCAGCCAGAAGCTTACTTACCTCCCTGTATTCCCTAAGGGCCACTGCAGGATGAGTATTTCCAGCAAAGGTCTCGTTATCTGTAAATACCATAAAGATATCAGCAGCTGTTTGCGTCTTTTGAGCCCATATCATAGGAAGGGAACAATCCGTGGTACCCATTGGAATCTAAGGAGGAAAGAAGAAGAAAATATTGCTCATGAAACACATTAGTACAGATATCCGTAAACAGCAAAGTTTTTACAGAAGCTTCACATTTTATTACACAGAGGTTTCTTTGTTGGACCACAGTTCACTTAGTTCTGTCCAGTTGTTTTAAGGCATCCCTTTTAAGCTCGTTAACAATGAGATCACTGTGAACTAACTGACATTCTAATTGCAATGTTTACTTTTTAGGTAGCTGAAAAAACGTTACATTTTCTTTAAGAGAAGTAAAAAAAAATCACAATATTTTACTATATAAACATAAAAGAAACACAGAAAACAGACTGCAACTACTGCACAGATATCTAAACTGCAATATTAGCAGTAGAGGTTTTGTTTTTGTTTTTACATACTTCATACATTTTCATTAATAGTTGAGGTAATGTCATATCAGCTGTCACTGGGCAGGGGACCACATCATGTGAAAAGGCAATAATATGGGAATCCTTCTCGGTACGTGCTACAACCTGAGAAAGAGGAGGAAAAAAAATATTAGTTACACTATTTAGAATTTTGAATGCCTGAATCAAGCAATTCAATAGACGTACACTTCTGAATAAAGGAAACTTGAACATTTACATTTAAGTCAGCATGGCTCCTTATACAAACTAATGCCTCACTCCACACTATACTCACAATATTACTACAAATTGGCAGTGCAAAGATCAGAGATGAATAGCTCTAATTACTGTAAAATAAGATACTTCCATATTTCCTCTCTCCCTCTCTTCAACATAGGAGACCTAACATTTTTAAACACAGACCAGAACCACTCTTCCGTAAGTCAGAGAAACTTTAGGAGCTCGGGTAAAGGGGAAAGAAAAAGTCATAAAGAGGCCATGCTGAAACTCCAATTCATACACTCACATTATCCCAATTTTTTAGCCCAACTTGTATGTTATTGTCAAGGCTTCCAAATATGTCTTAGGGGTATTATCAGCTAAAGTAAAGCCTGACTGCTGCTCTTAAACTCAATGTGACTTCTCAACGTGGCTGCAGCAACATCAAGCTGTAGATCTAACAACGAAGCACCAAGTCACACCAAGCCACAGAACCTGTGCCTCAGCAAAGCTATATAGACATTTCCTTCAATTTCAAGACTACTTTTGTGTCAAAAAAAGGAACACAAGCTACTTTCTCATACCAGAGAATTCAGGATAGTCACAAATTGAAGAAATACACACCATGCACATGGCTGCAGCAACCGTATTGGCATTGAGAACACTGCCCAAAACCTTTTGTGTCATTGAAGCACTGACATCAACTGCAAGTAAGAAGCGCTTTCCTGTTGGTTCAATTGTCTAAAAGACAAAAAGAAGAAAATAAATGCACATACTAATACCTTCATTTCCACTTTCTGCATCTGCTTGCAACCCTGAAAGTCAATCTACCTCTTCCTGGGACCACATTAAGGCAATAACACTGCCAAAGCCAAGTGTCATTAAGTTGTGTTTGTTTGAATAAGCAAATAAACAAAAATAAATAATGCCCCACTTCCTAAGTTGGATTATGGGGTTTTTTTGTTGTTGCTTTTTGTTATAAAGTTTTAAACAGATTATCTACCACAGTTATTCATGTAAACTTTAAGAACAGAGAGATTTCTTCAAAAACTTAACAAGTTAAATAACAATATTACCTTGAAAGTTTTGTAAAATGAAGCATCTAAGGCTGCTAAAATGTCTTCAGTGGGACGCCACCACAGTTTCCCCCGACTTCCGTGTCCAGCTTTATAGGTTTCTAATGCAACCAAAATATGGAATGGATGTATTCTACTCTAAAAGCAAAATATATCAACAATTATAAAAAATGCGAACACTCACTTTAAAAATACTTTAAAAAGGTGAAGCCCCTATTGACTCCTCTAAGATATTTTAAAAGAAAGGCCCAAGTACTCTATTTTCTAAAATGAATAAACTAAACATTTCTCAATTATTTTTGTGAAGTTATCTGAAGAGATATAGCCTAAGAAGAAATTAAAACCAGAAAAACAAGCACTGATTACCAAAAAAAAGTTACCTTTTTTAGTAGTTTCTCATTTCCCAGTTTTTCACACACTATTGCTACTTCTGAGCCTCCTGGTTCAAGCACTGAATTGGCTGTCATCTTTCCTAAATTTCTCAACATTACAGAAATGGACATCTCCTTCAGCAGTGCCTTCCACACCTATCATCCAAGAAAGAATCACAAAAGAAAAAAAAAAATCCTTAAATACAAGAGTTAGCATCCAGAATTAACATATGCATTCAAAATAAATACCTATCGTGTGCAAATATCTTCACTATTTTAAATTAGCTATTTACTTATTAATTTGGAAAAAAAAAAAAAAAAAGATTCGTCTAAGAGTTATTTTTTATGGAAATCTGTATTTAACACTCTGAAACGTATTACCCTACAGAGTAACAGATACAGAAGTTTACTTACTTCTTTAGATTTCAGGTGATTTGTCAGCAGATGCTCTCTAACCAAACCATATTCCTCTATCAAATGAGTAACTTCCAACTCATCTTTTGTTCGCTTCACTTTCTCCACAGCCTCCAGATACTTGAGCAGTTTTTCAGTCTCATCAGAAACTGCTTTGTCTTTATAGGCCTCCTGGACATCTTTCCACCCTTTGGTGATATATTTAGTAACTATAGCAATTCCTATTGAAAAAGAAAAATATTCCAAGAGGATTATCATCCTTTTTATTGGCATTTATTATTTCAGCAAGCAAATCAGCTAGCAGTTTTGATTCGTTTTGATTTTTCAAGGTTCACTTGTGGACTTAACTAGCTACAAAACCTATGGGCCTGAAATACCACCAGTTCTATAGAGATGCACAACTTAGAGCAGCTGTTTCATTTACTACATTACTTTGTGTAGAAGTCTAACATACTCCAAACCAACAGATCTTCCTGAATAACGAAAAAGTATCATTTGCAGAGACAAATTACCAGAGATTGATTATTTTATCTTCCCTTAATATAAACAAAGATATGATTTCTGACATGACCACTTGTTTAAAAACACAATTTGCAGGATAACATTGCTTAAACATCATCATTCTGCCGTGGTACTTTGGCTTCTCCAACAGCAGCATGATATGTAAGAGAGGTTTAAAATGTAACATCTGCAGTTGAACAAGAAGTTCTTACCTTCGCTGGCAGGTTTCAGGTGGGACAACCTCAGGAGATCTTTATGAGACCAACCACTTCTTTGTTTATACTTCGTAACTGCCCGAGCAGCAGCCATGCCGTTCTTCCCGTTGTACCAATCTGCCACGGCCTTTCGCAGCGCCCGGCCCCAAATGCCACATTTCATGCCCTCCTTCAGATCTTTTTTGAATTGGATGAAAGTAAAGAGATGGGCTGGCACGTCACACACGTCAGGAACTGCCTTAAACGCCGCTTGTTTCGTTCTAGCATCCGCACACTGCGAGCAAATGGCCAGCGCAAAAAGCAGCGGCTCCTGCTTTGCCGCTCTTCCCTCTTGACTGAAAGTCTTTATTTCCTGAACAACATCGCAGCCTCTGCCCTCTTCGATCAGTCTCACTAAAGCCTCTGCGCTTCCGTAGCCCAGCTTCTGCTCCTTGACAGAGTAGGTGGCCCCCTCGGAGCCGAAGCAGAGGAAGCGCCGCAGCCGGTGCAGGTCGGTGAGCGGCCACGCGGAGCCGCCCGCCGCGCCCGGCGCCTCTTCATCGCGCAGGGGCTGCAGCTGGCTCCCCTCTTCCTCCATCCTTCACCTCTAAGGAACCTGCTGGAAACATGGTAAAGTTTATTATGAACTACTGGGAAAACTGCTCACTATATTCTTTGACCACTGATTAACTCAGTAAATACATATCTCTATACTCGTTGTCTTTTCTTTTATAATTTTAATATGAAGTTTACTCTAAAGATACAAACACATCACTTAAGGAAAATATATATAATCTACTTCTCTTTCAAAGCCTGGTGTTAGTGTGGAAATGGTGCTTCTAAAGAACAGCGTGCAGAAGCTCTCAGCTGTCTCGCTGCTCTGTGTTACTGAACCAACCGCCCCCCCACCCCGTGCCGGACAGAACCGGCAGCTCTGAGAGAACCAGGAGCCGCTGCTGCCCGCCGGGAGCCTCCCTCGCTCCCTCCCTCGCTCCCTCCAGGGCACCAGGGCACTTCCCGAGCCAGGAACACCGAAAACGCCTCAGCTGGGCCCCAGGCTTCACAAAAACCCCTACTCAAAAATCCTACGTGAGAATTTGCCTAACTCAACTGGAAGGAAAAAAACGAGGGATGAGAAAAAGAGAAATAAAAAAAAAGGAATAAAGGACGTAAACCCTTAAATTCCCCCGGGAGCGGCGCAAAAGCCGCTTAGCTGCCCCGGAGCCAGAGGCCCCTGCGGGAAGAGCCGGGACCGCCGTTACACGAATGAGGCGATACCGGCGGATAACGGGGCCCACTGGCGGATAACGGGGCCCACCCGGCCCCGGCCCCGCCGATCGCGCCCCCCCCCCCCCCCACCGC
>JAUBOD010000770.1:2185463-2197978 GCA_032353885.1 Nothura maculosa
GCAAAACAGGCTTGTCCAGACTCTGCTGTACGTGGAACGAAGTGCTCTTGCAGCAATGTCATGCTCAGCAGCACTATAGAGGCTGGCATCCTGCCACGGGAAGAGTACTGGCCAACTCTGGCAGGCTACCTTGCCTCTGCCACCCTGTGCAACAGGTCACGGAGGCCTTGCTTAAATGGGACAGGATGTCATCTTTCCCCATTCATTTTAATAATGGTTCTTTGGGCAGCTTTTCTGCAGGTTCATCAGCAGAAATCAAAATTCTTCTGCAACCCTTTGTCATGTCTCATGATTCGTGTAATTCTCTCAGCAGGAAGGGGTTTGGAGCATGAGTGGGATGTTGACCTCCCACCCAAAGCACAGGCTCTTCTGCAAAGGCTTTGCTACCAAAGGGCACGGCCTTTTTGCAAAAATAGAACAGGCTGCTTCTTCCTTCCTACCTGTTATTGCTCCTTCTTGCTCTAGCCAGGCGTACCATAAAATTCTTTTCTTAAATTGAATGAATTGTATCTTGCAACTTAGTTAAGGACTTCTGCTTGTCTAAATTCTTCTTTTTCAGAACCTTTAAGAATTGCATTATTAGAAGGTACTTTACCTCCAGTTTCTAAATAAGTGCATTTCCAGGCACCTGATGCCCATTTTGCCTTAATTTGAAGCAATCTACACAGGAAGTGACCACTGTTTTTTTCTAAATATTTTTTTTTCCATATGATGATTACATTCATTGAAGAAAGCAAATATGATTTCCAATTTGAATGCACATAGCCTTTGTTTGCTATTTGACTTTTTATGATAAAACCAATAGTCTGTTCCACCAAAAGCTAATTTTTCACCTCTTTGTTCAAGGCCAACTGGTTCCTACATTTAACAACAAATCTAATAAACCAAAACCTATTCTTAAGCATCTACATAGAACAGTTTGTGTTTCCTAACAAGTAACTAAGGGGATTCGGTTTACCTATTAAAATCGGATGGATGTGATTCAAATACAAAATATGTACAGTGGGGGAACATGGCAAGATTGTAAATTATCAAAGTTTAAGTTAGTCTATCTTAGATGACCAACAGCTTTGTAATTCTATACCCAAAGCAAGGCCAGAGAATAAATGTTATGGTCATAGGAGTTCCCCTTGGCACTGCAGGGTATTTGTCACACTGCTTGTTTGCTGGGGATTATATTAACCACAGATGCATGCACGGGGCTGCTGAGATTATCAGTTCTTTTGACCTACAATAGCTTTAGCAGCTTTGAATTTACAGCTTTGGAGACGGAGACTCTGAGTTCTTTTAAGGATTAACAACTAAAACCAGATATATTTGGGGACAGCCTCGTGTTCTCTATCAAAACTAATTTAAATGCCATGGATTCTAAAACTGTAAAACATAATGCCTGTTGTTTTGTCCATTTGTTTCTCTGGGTCATATAACATACCAGCTGTTGGTAGTGAAAGGTGAAAAAAGCTCTGTAGCTTTTGTATCTCACATCATTTGCATTAAATCAGAGTGCAAGTTAATCATGGAGCGCAGCACGAGCATTATGTTCCCAATTTTTCACTTGGATGTTTTTTGCGACCTCTTACGATGAGATCAAAAAGACCTTTTCATTGGAAGAGGTATTTTTATTTTTTGCCTGGAGGAGAAGGGAGAAGCAAAGGGAAAAATAAGAGAAGAATTTGTCAGTATATGTAAATAAATGTCATACAATCGCATGTAGACCCAGCGTATCTAGCCCTGGTCTTAGCTTGAAAATCAGAACAAAAAGTTGAATCGCTGGGGTCAGAAAAGAGCAGAGGCAAGAGAAGCCAAATCCATTGTCTACAAATATGCTTCCAAATATAGAACTGTTTAATTGTTTTTCCTTGTTAGGCTTGTTTTCTAGGACCTAAAATAGCTGTATGTACTCCTTAATCAAGATGTACCAGCTCCGATGTGCCCATGGGCTGCGCAGCGCTGGTGGCCACGGCGGCTCGGATGCTCAGAGCTGCCCGCGTGCTGCTTGGGAGGCTCATTTGTGACCTACTAAACAAGTGTCAATCGCAGTGGTGACAAAATATAATGCTGGGCCATGGCTTTTGCCTCGAGGAAACCATCTTTGGTGAAAACAGAGGGTGGGATTTGATGGCCGGCACTCCGAGGCGTTCGGATGCCTGTGACGGAGCCGCTTGCGCCTCTGCTCCTGCAGAAAGATGGGCTCATCCGCACTGCCATTTGCCTGCTCTATTTTAAGCATCTTTCCGTTTACAGTACAGTAAACAGCCTCAAAGTGCCTATTTCTCCCCATTAATTGTAAGACGAAGCTAAACAGCAAGTTCAATCAAACATAGATTTTTCTTTCTTTTTTTTTTAATCTATTTCTAAGTTTGAAGTGTCTTGGCTGCTCTTCCAGGCAGCTTTGTTTAAGGGAAATCATCATGATACTTACCTTGTTTTACTAAAATATTGCAAAGTGATGTTTACCAAGCTGTCTGCTTTTGACCTTCCTGGTCCAACAGCTCCTGAGAGGACTTCTCCACCCTTCAATAAGGAAAGAAGAATTTCAGGGGCAAAAATTGCCTGTCATTAATATTTTCAAACATTGGCGGTTGGTCTGCAAGAATTTCGTCCTCCTTTGTCAATTGCTGTATTCACAGATGTGATTATTTTTCAGTGCTTTTCCTATTTATACTGTTTCTAAGCTATGTTTAAAGTTAGATGGACTGTTGTTACAACAGCTATTTAAAAGAAAGAAAAACTAATCCCTGTAATATGAGCTATTAAAGGGCCATATAATTGGGCCAGAGACGTTAGGTGTAAATCTGTATCAGTTTTAATCATACTGATTAGATTATACTGATTAAAACTAGCTGATAAGATGACTCAAGAAGAATAAACATGTGATGCAAATATGTTTACAGAGTCCCCCTGAAATGAAATGAGAAGTGTTGAGAAAACAGCTGGAGACAGGAGAATATTGTGTTATCTCTGCATAGTATCTTGCCTTCAAAAACAGCTCTGGAGCAAGATGAAACTCCTTTTGAAAAATGGAGAAGGTAATGCAATATCCACCAAAGGTCTGCAGCCTGGGCAGTTGCAATGGCTTTTATAAATAGATTTTTCTAAGTCTGAGATGGAGTTTCAGTGAAATAACCAGATTGCGCAAGTCATTAAATATCTCGGGAGCTGGGTTTGACGGAGTCAGATATCGGGGAATAACAAAAACTTCTGAATTCATAGGAAATTTTCCAGTGCCCTAGTTATTACATCTTGGTGCTTGATTTCCTCCCGTGCTTTTTTTCTCCTTCTTTTCCTTTTCCTTATTTATTAAAGTAAAACAAAGTTCTGAGCCTCAAAGTGCTTTTCACACCTTGTACATAAGGACAAGCAGTAAATGCTGTAGCCTGGCCCATCACGGCTTACCTCGGAGCAGCCTGTGATGCTCCATGCAGCTTTCCAGGCTTTCCCTCCCTGCAGTTCTCACACTTTTCCTTGCACAAGGCACAGGATGGAACAAAAGAGGCTCCATCCCCAGCCTGGGTGCATGGGGTGGTAGCGAGTGACAGGGCTCTGCCCTGGGAGCTGGGGGCAGGTCTGGGCGCTCACTTTGCGGAACAGGGTCGGGCTGGGAAGGCTGCTTGGAAGTGCCCTGTTCATGTGAGTGCTCAGCAGCGTGGCTGTTAAATAACTTTTATTTTTATTAATAAATTATATAAATTATTAAATAGCTTTTATTTTTATGGTACTTTGCCGTTGACGTTATTGTTTGATCAGCGCTTAAAATGAAGAGCTTGGTTGGTCACCAAAGGTCATTTTAATCACGGGTTTAGGTTAGAACAGCCATCTAGCACGCATGGAAGGTTTTAACGTAAATTTAAAACCCGTGTTCCTAGATAACTCTGTTGGTTTAAGGTATGTGCTGCTGCTATTCACATATGGTAAGCCAGAGAGTTTTTTTATTTTATTTTTTTTTCTCTTCTCCCCTGAATAGACGCAATAATAAAGTAACTCAAACCCCTAACTTTTATACTTTGCAAAGCTATTTAAGCTGTATTTGCAAAAAGTAACCCCCGACTGAACCCTGCTTCTCGAAATACAATCCAATACCTTTTTATAGCAGCTCCCTGACAGGGGTAATTTACGTGTTTCACAGTATAGAAGACTCTGGAGTGTTATTTTTAGGCATGCAGCCTTTAAGCATATTTATCTATATGCTAGTAAATTAGTTTTTAACAGGTGAATGACTTAATATAGCAGGGTAGATGAATTACAGATGTGGATAAAGTCTATCCAAATTGCTTTTTTCCTGGCTTTAAATTGTTCTTCTGGGATGGCTAGAAGCCAGCTATGGGGCTTATTGATAAAAATGAGTTAAGAATAGATTAGAACATTTCCCTTGTGAGGTATAATGTTTCTCTGTTGACTTTGTTATTTTCCATCTTCCATTAGGCATTGCAAGCCAGGATTTTTTTAACCCAATTTTAAAGAATTCATATTCCATTAGAAGTATTTTTTATGTGCCAGAGGGTTCTTATTATAGAATGAGGAATGGTCTTTCTAAAAAGACTGTTGCTATTAGATATTATGAGCAAAAGTAAAAGTTTTTTCCAGGTTTTTGATTAGGATTTGATTTTGTCTGTAAAGATATAGTAAGCCATCGATTCTATATGAGGCTTCCACCTACAGAATGTGTAGGAAAAGCCTAAGAACTATGGAAATTACAAGAAATCCGTACAGTGCCTTTGGTCACGCTTCTCATCTGTGAACTCAGCTCTAAACCCTGTGTGTCTGCGTCAGCATCAGCCTGTATTCCCTCATGACCTTTTCTCAGCTGTATGTAATGAATATAATTCCTTCTGTCATGCCTGTTATATGGATTATTTTATTAATTTCCACAAATCTCTCTTCTGTCGCAAAGAAAGTTTTTCAAGTACTGCATTTCCATGGTTTTCTTTTTTTTTTTTTTTTTCTTTTTTTAACTGTGAAACAATCTGCAGCTCATCAGCTGTGCTGGTAATGCAAGAGTAAGTGAAGTCCCAAGCCACTTCTTTCCTGGCAGCCTCTGCTGTGTTTCTGACTGCAATTTTTGTGAGCTGTTGGATGCGGTCAGTAACTTGATAATGTGAGTAAAGCAAGGCTGCCTTTGGATTAGAGGTGATCTGAGGTGCAGGTTGTATACATGAAGATACTATGTGCAGAATGACAGGTCACCCTCTTTTCACCTCTCCCATCTCTCTATAGAGTCACATGAGGCTGGGAATCTCAGTGTGAAGGGCAAGGGTGCCTCCAAATTAAATGTACATTTTTCATTACCTATGCAGGAATTGTTTCAGCCACTTTGCGATGTCTGAACTGCATATCAAGGCAATATTCAAATGTCCTTGTCTTAGGAGAGCAGGAAGAAGCATCAAGTGGTAGATGGGAAATGAAAGCTGAATGAAGAAATGGTGCAACACAGTGGGTATTTATAGAGGCAGTGCCATAAGTGATGAGAGTTAACAGAAATATAACCATAGAAATAGAAAAGCCTTTACCAAAAGCAGAAGATAGCTCCACTGTGGTTTAAAACTGGTTCTACTTCTGAGAAGACTTTTCCATTGGTTAATGTGATAATTTATGTATTGCATTGTTAGACTTCTGCGAATTTTAAGATGATTATTCTTCTACCAAGCCTTACTTATCCTAATGGGAGGACTGTTACTTTTTCCATTTAAGTTCCAGGCAAGATATATTTACACTGTCAGGAAAATGTTATAGGTCATTAGCAATGTTTTCAGTTCAATTTTGCTCCTTTTTCTTCATCCTTCGCTTGCATCTTTCTTCTTCTGCTCTTTCCTCTCTCTGGTTATTCCTTTGCTAGTTCTTGACCATGTACTCCTGCCCTTTCTTGGACAGTTTCTGAACTTTGAGTTAATTTGTCTTTTTGACATAACATAAAGCTGATGAACCCTTTTCCTTGACCATTTCCTGCCATGTGGACAAATTTAATTAGTCTGTGGAAAGGTCTCGTAAGTACCAGAGGAGGTCCCAAGTTAGCCAGACCTTGGATGCAAAATGAAAAGCGAATGACCCGTGTATTGCAGCCTGTAAACTTCAGCTCCTCGTGAACCCTCCCCTGGCTGTAGAAGGCAGAATTCGACACCATGGACTTCTACAAGTCATCACTAACCTGCTCCTTGACTTTCTGTGCAATCCAGATCTGTGGGCTTGCCCTGACTGGGATCACAAGCCTGCACTGGACTCTCAGGTAAACTTGGGAGAAAAAAAAACATATATTTTGATGTTTGGAAAAAAAAGGATAGCAATGCACATGAGAGAATGATCCCAATCTCTCTTTAATTGTGCCCCCTTCCCAGGATGAGGAGAGGATCTCACCTTTTCTTTGGTTAGAAAATAATTTTCTGTATCCATAATTTTGAACCTGTATGAGCAACCTTATGAAAACAAGGTCTGATCTGCATCACATCTGTCTGTACTGGGTTTACCAATACAGGAATCTTGGGCTTGTATGGAAATACTTGATGAAAATACATTGTGTCTGATGAAAATCTGTGGTTTGGGGAGCGCACCTCAGAATGAACCTAGCCGGAACTGTGGTGACAGACGGCTGTGTCATTACTGAGTGTCCATTCCCTTTTTACAATGTTGTTGTGTTTTCCTTTATCTCCCACATGAAAATATTTTCTCTTTGGACTTTGCTTTGTGTTGCCTTGAAAAATGTAGACTCCCTCATGCAAAATATACAGGTATTTGTGTACGTAGATGAAGGTCGTGGCAATGGCACAGAACCTACAGAGCTGTGTGATTATGGGAGACTAATTTCCATGTTACATAGGTAAATTATTTGAGGAAAATTCTATTTAACAGTCTGCAAGTTTTTCTCAGCCAGTGAACTCTAAATTTTATGTAAAGTTGGTGTACACAAATATTATGATGGTGATGAAACAGAAAAGCCTCAGATCTAAAAGTGAATTTACTGCCCCTTTCCTTTGACAATTGGAAGAATTCTGTTCACATTTCAAAACAAATTGACCTTCTAGCAGGGGCCAAGCAGGAAACTTTTCGCCAAAGGTGAACGATTTGGAAACTTTGAACGTAAGAGAAGAGAAACAATGGAAACTATTTTTTTGTTTGGAACCTGCTTCTGCACTGAAAAACAGTTATGTAAAAATGTCATCCTCTTTCTAAATAGGTCTGATTTTATGTGTTTAACCAGCCTTGGCTCCGTCGCTGTTTCACGTCACGCGTGCCGGTTGCTGCAGCCGCTGCAGCCCATAGCTCTACCCTAGGGTTTTAGTTGTGCAGCTCGGCCTGGATGAGGGAAAAGGATGCTAGCCCATCTTGGAGATCATAAGACTTGATGGATCAGCTCTTTCACCTTCTGGTTCATGAGTATTGCTCCAAAACTTGCAGAAAGTAAGCGCTTGGACCTTAGACCAGCAAAGCACTGAAGCCGTGTCCTCAGAGAGGAGGTCACTTCTTCTAGAGCGTGTTGGCTAATGGGCTCTACATCATGGCAGGAGTCATCCACGGGTGCCTATTTTGTGTGAATGCCTCTATTACGGTTTGCTACACTTGAGCTTTCCAATAGATTTTAATCTTGTATAAAATCACCTGGGGTGGAAGAAGCAGGTATAGGTGACCTCAACATCTCTGTGTCATTTATCTTGTAGGGAAAGTTGGCAACATTAATCCTTGAGAGGAGTATCAAAAAAAAAAAAAACAAAATCACACAACATAAATAGGAGCAGAACACTGTGTTCCTTTATCCACCAAGTGTATTAGGCTAATCCTGCCGCGTGAGCCGTCTCCCAATACAAATAATGTTATCGTGCTGAAATCTCCAGCCAACTACTGCTGGCTTCAGCAGGGCCCTCGCTGCACAGTGCGGGCACCTCAGCTTGGGAAGGGGCTCCGTTTTGTCAAATATGGGAGTACTGGGCCAGAAACAGCTTCAGCCAGTGCCTGAGGCGTTCAACAACACAAGCCAGCAAGCTCAGAGATGCAAGAAAGTGTAGATTTATACAAAATACGTATTGATGAAGTTACTTTCCAGCACCCAGAAGAGCTGCAGGTGCTAGGAAGTGTTTACAAAACAGAGGTAGGCGGGCAGCAGATGCTCAGCGGCGTGTGGGTTATAGCTCCGAATTAGCCATAAGTGACTGTAAATGCCTCACTGCTAGCTTACGTATGTAGACATAAGCAACAAATGTCTCTGCACAAACATCTGGAATACCTGGAAAACTGATTTAAGTAGCTAATGCCACCTGTTTTGAAAGGTACTGACATTTCCACTTGCAAAAGGAAGAAAAAAGTGTTGTGTCCTAAAACATACTTGAATAGCACTCAGCATACACATTCCAATACAACGTCAGACTGTAATTTTCCCTCTCTGAATCCAGTTGAAAGCAAAGCAGAAAAGCCCAGTATTCCCTTATTTCTGCTGGAAGTGGGAGCCTGTGTTGCAGTTGGATGCATCCAGATACTCCAGCTAGATCCGTCAAGGGCTTTTCCATCCTCTCCTGCATTTCCAAATTTCTGCAGTCCACCCAACAAAGCCAATCAGGAGTCACAAAGAGGGAGATAAAGCATCAGAACACCAAGGCATTATATCTACCTGAAAGAGCAGCTTCCTTAAAGATGGGGTATTAGATTTTTGAGTTATTGGGTGGCATGAAACTATTTTCAAGTCAACAGGGAGAATCAACTGACCTCAGTGCAAAGCGAGTTATTCCTAAAGAGCCAGTACAAACATGAAGAGCTACTTAGTTATAAGTAGCTGACTCTTTTAAAACCATGGACGAAATGGCAAAGCAACACAAAAATTTCCTCTGTATGTGTTAAGGAGAAGCAGCAGTCGGTGCAGCACACCAGGACAGAGCAGCAGGAGCGGGACAAGCTAACTTCTGTTTTCATTTTATGCCGTCATCAAAAACTGCAGCTTCCAACTCATCTGTGGAGAGTGTAAGTGACCTATACGGGGAAGTTAAGTAACAGGGATCTGTACTGATGCATGTACTGTGCTGGTAGAGGATGTTCTCAGTACTGACTGTGCTGCACAGAGGGCAAGGCGGCAAGCAGGGCAGGACCGAAATGTGCAGGGTTTCCTTCTGCAGAATTTCAGCATGGTGAAAGATATAGATCATCATGTATTTGTACATGAGCAGCATTGTATCAATGCACAAAGCATGCTACAGATTATAAATCTGTGCCAAAAAACACAATTATGGATGCAAAATTGGGCATGCAGAAGAAATAGTTGAATTCTGGTGCTTTGCAAAATTTTGCCTGATTTTCCATAAGCATGTGCATGTTGATGTGGTCTTTAAATCTATCTGTGATAGATCTAAATCTGTCAATCTGTTTTAACCACAGAGGATGTTTTGCACGTGTCCCGTTCCCCTCTCAGATGTGGCTACAGCAGCCAGCACTGCCGGCCGTTCGCAAGCAGGTGACGCACAAAATCTGCCTGAAACTGGTATTTCTTGGTACCCTTCTGCTTTCTGTAGTTTCTGCACTGCTTTGCCGTCGCACAGTACGTCTATAAACATAACCTGCAGTCACCTTTTGTACTTTCTCATTTTCTCCCCAAGCAAGTGAGGTCTAGCCCGGACTTTGCAGTCATCTCCGATGTAAAAGCAGATCTATTCCAATGCCGAAGGGAAGGAATCACAGCCCCTGTCGACAGGCTGTCCTCATCAGCAGGAGGAAAAGCTGGGCTCTGCCGCGTGCTCCACGGCAGCCAAATCCTTCTTTTATCCAGACCCTGGGATGGGCTTCACGTCTGGATGGGCAAACATCTGAATTTGGTGTGATGAGGAGACTCAGTCCAGCCTAACTGCAGGGAGCAGAGAGCCAGCTAGCCCTGGGGAGCTCTGCTTTATAGCACTTTGCTAAGGTATCTTAGAGGTAGGAGCCTTGCACATAAAATGTAAAACACAGATTTTTAAGCAATATGTGGCAAGAAGAAAAAGTTTTGGGTTAGAAAAGGGCTTCAAATTGTTCTTTGAGAATCTGTTTTCAAGAAAACCTTTAATAAAAAATATGAATGTAGCTTATGCATATTTACTTTCTATATATTGTTTTACAAAGATGCAAGAAAGATTTAAATCTAACAGACATCATGTAAAAATGTGCAATTTCTGGCCTTCTTATGTAAAATGTTTCATGGGTTCTGGGACATGCTTGCTTTATTTTTAATGTTTTTAATTTAAATCTGACAATTTAGGCCAGTTGCATCAGTGTGATCATGTAGATCCACGTAGATCTTGTAGGTGCAATGTCTAGACATCACAGCTCAGCATTGTCTTTATGTTGCAGTACTTTAATACCCTCACCCTGAGCTGTGCCTCACTGCACAGAGTGTCCTAGGAGTTTAACTTGGCCTCCTCGGGGCAGTTTCTCCCTCCTTTTGCCAGCTGATGCCAGTCCCCTGCGCTTTTCAAGTATGGCCTTGCCCTGGCCAGATGTGGTCAGGACAGATGTGAAGCCAAAGATAAAGCAACAGAAATATCGCCTGAGGGCTTCTGGATCTAAACTTGCTCCGTGCTCACGTATTACCTACAAAGTCACCCTGAGGCTTTTTCCATGATGTGCCTTTCTTTTGGCAGTTCCACTTGATTTTTTTATTAGTCTGCAACTCTAGGTTCATATATCAACAGGGGATCCTACCCCGTCTGTGGTGCTGTGCCCATAAATGGTATTTGAATTTATAAACTGACTAAAACAGATCTATTTTAAGAACCTGCTGCTCAAAGCCTGGCTCTTGCCCTCCAGATTTAGGTCTAAATAATAATTTTTAAAGGGTTGACATTGATTCGAATTGGGTTGTTCTGTTCCAGCAGACATCTGCATTGCATAAATAGGGGCTTTAAGCAAAGGGAATGATTTGACACCATCTTAATAGCAATATTCATCTTAAATATCAGAAAGTAAGATGTCCTCTTAAATAATAAGCTACACTCCCAAGTGCTGAGCATCTTGGGAGACTGGACCACAGACATGCTGCCAGATTTTTAATCTACAGTCAGTGCCAAGTTATAACCATGTCATAGTTAAGTTGTAGCCATTACAGAACCATCTCAAAGGTAAAACCCTGAGCCTGAAGCTTTCACTTTTCAGTTTAGCATTTCTAAATCTTGCCAAATAACCCCACGAGGACATGTTGCTAAATACCTACCTGTCTTGCCTGCCCTGACAGGAGCTGTCCCCACCCATGCCACTGTTACTGCTGGGTGTCACCCAAGTGGCACGGGCAGGGTGACACAGCCAGGGTGACACAGCCATGTGAATCAAGCGGAAAGGGCCCCTGGTGCCACGATGACAGATGGGAAAAATATTTAGAAAGGCGTAAAGAGAAGTGGCCAGGCAAGAGAGGCAGCGATTGCAACACCCTATATTGAGATGGGATGTCCCCAGCTGAGGCTGTGGAAAAGCCACGTTCCAGTCATTTTTGCAGCTTACTGCTGCTTTTGCCTCTTTCTCAAGTGTCTGGCACCTTCATGGAATAGAAATAAATCCCTGCAATGAAGGCAAGGGCTGTCATGCTGAAGTGGACTGATAGTAAATCCAGATCTATTGCTAGTTGGTAGATCTACTAGGTAGTAGTAGATCTCCAATCACACAGTATGAGTACATGTGGAGAACCCTGAATAAATGTGTGGAGTTTGTTTCTGTTTTTTGTTTGTTTGTTTGTTTTTGTCATATGTAATGATAAAAAACAGCTGCACTTTGGCCAATCCAGGAGTCTCGGGCTCCTCTGAACATTATGTCCTCTGATGAGCCCATGAAATGAGCCAGATCCAGCCAGGGGCTGGAGAGGAGAGAAAATAAAACATATATTTCTACATGCATATATATATAAAAATATTGAAGTACTATAGTAGACCTGTTAATATTTTTGGCCTCAGGAAAATCCTGTGGCATCAAATCCTCCAGAATAACTACGTGCTCCCAGTTTATTTTAATCCTATTGAGTGCGAGGCACTTCCCGGAGCACAAGGAGCAGGGAGGATTTTTTTCCAGCCTCTCTGTGCTTGTGGCGATATTGCTCACATGGGGCCATGAGCAATCTGGGTTTTGCAACGTGGGTCTTTCTGCTCGCCTGCTCCCAGGGGCTTTCAAGGGGGAGGAAATCCTTGAAAGGGAAAGTTGTTCGAAGCAGTAACGGGATTTGTCTTGCGCCCTCGCGACTGAAGTCAGCAGGAATGCAGCAGAGCCAAGAACCGCTTTGGAAAGCTGGGCTGGAGATGCCTGGGGATTTTGGACACTTCTCTGTTTCCCTCCATCCTCCCCCCATAATGCATGGTAATAAAATAAGACAGCATTAGGAAATTGTTCTAGAGTTAACTCAGGTTCATTTACGATTTAAAGCATAATACTTGTTCCTGAGTATCTCCATTACCGGAAACTTATCGGAAATAAGAATAAGGTAGAGCTTAATGTAATTCCCTGAATGGGCTGAAGTAAATAAGAAAGACAACTGTGTACCAGAATCAGGACATTTCTATCCCAGACTAGATGCTGTGGAATATTTTATTCCA
>JAUBOD010000770.1:2229998-2240444 GCA_032353885.1 Nothura maculosa
AAGAAGAATGGATAAACAGAGTATTTAACAAGAAAATCTTACTCATAGGTGTTATATGCAGTGCTGTTTGCTTGGCTTTTATTTGTGCAGTAGATATATGCTTTCACCTCTCTGGTTCCAGCTAGAGCAGGGAATATGTGTTGCTTACTTTCCTCTTGTTATGGGGATTTCTGTTCCAAGCTTTTCCTTGTAGAGCTGTCTGGAAATGCTAGGTAGATTCTTGATGTGCACTTGCACTTGCTTTGGAGTAGAATTCTGGCTCATGTCTCATGGAAGAGGAAGAACTGCACAGTGATGTGATCTGCAAGATGAGGAAATAACTTGGGTAATCTCTCCATCTCCTCTAAGCGTCTAGCAAAGTAACTTTTACAGCATGTCTGTCTGCCCCTTAAAAGTTGTGCTCTTAAATGCAAACATCATGTTCTCTCCAACCACACATCTAATTAGGTCTACTGCCTTGGAACTCATTCTATGTGAACATAATAAACTGATGCCGTGCCAGTGCTCTCCACCTTGCCCCCTCAGCATTGCTTTTTCTTTCTTTTAATGGAAAGATTTGATGACATGAGAAGGGAGTTGAAGCTTGACATGCAGATATTGGGCAGATCTATGATAAGTAATGGAACACTTATGGCAAATATAATCTGGAGATACCCAGCAGTTAGATGCAGCTGATGAACTCAACTTGCTTGTCTTTCCTTTCCCTCCCAGTCTATAAGTCTGCTAGAAAACTTTTAAAAGCAAACTGTAGAAAGTTTGGCTTCCTGTCTTATTGCAACTCTTGCATAACCCTGCCCACACACTAAAGACAAAAATATATTTGAATGTGTTTTAAATGTATTCTTAGACTTATTCAGTAATAAAAGCTTTTTGTATAACAGGAGCCAAAGAGCAAATACTTGTAGTAACAGCTTCTCCTTATCAGAACTTGCCAGTAGCACGAGAAAATGACTATCAGGTTTTTATCAAAACTGAAAAGATTAATGGAACTGCATCCGGGCTGTTGCTGATAAGAGATTGCTCAGCACTGTGGGGTTCTTGCTCAGCAGGAATTGGGCACAGCTAATAATCTTGTGGTATGGCTCCTTCTAATAGAACTAAGCACCCAAAACTGCTGAGTATCTTTCCTCGACTGCTCTCAGTCTTAGTTAACTCTGTCTTTATTAACACTTTCTGGATTGACCCTCAGCTGCTCGCAGTTGTGTCTTATGAGGCTGCTGGGAGCGGCTGTGCTGTAAGGGAGGAGTATTTCTGGTGCTGGCATCCCCAGCGGAGCCCATTCCTCTCAGTATGGGTGAAATGGGGACGTTCCTTTAAAGCTAATGACAACGAACCCTAGCAAGTGCTGTTAAGTCTTCACTTAGCCGAGTTATTAAGAATCTCTATTTGCATTTGTAGCAATGTTGTTTTCTATGATCTTGAAATAGCAGATTTCTGAAACTAAACAAATTCTGCTCGTAAACTGCTAGTCTGTTGCTTGAACTACTAGGTCTGCATTGGTAGTATTGGATTATTTCCTTAATGTTTCGGATAGGGCACAGCTTCATAAATAGTCTACTATAATAACTTACGGAAACATCTGCTTTGCAATACCGTATTTTCTTTATTGCTGACCAAGCACTAGGAGTCTTTAAATGATGATGGATCTTAATAATTAGTATATAGCACCACTCTTTCCCCAATTACATTAGCACATAAGCTCTCTAGCTTTTTTGGTTTCTACTAATTATTCCATGCCACCCGCATACTGAGTCACCCAGTGTGCTGAAGCTATTTGGTAATATTCCTGGAACACTGTATAAAACAATTAGTTTGTAACTTCTCAGAATATAATAGTGGCATATTCTTAGTCAGCAGGCTTATTCCTCTTACTCATTAAGATTTATTCCAGTTGACAGTAGAGGTAACACACTCTTTGCTGCTTTCTATTTCTGGTAATTTCTTGGTTAAATGCACCATTAATCTCTCCCTTTTTTTTTTTTTTTTTTTTAATTTTCCCATCTTTCTCTTCAGTATTTCCAACACTGGGATACCCAAGTGTCTCTCAGTAGGTGCTATTAAACACCCTTAACACCTCTCTATGGAAAACTACTGTGTTTAGGCAACTCTGACTAGAGGGAATTCTGGCAAAATGGCAGTCTAGTTTCATATTCTGCTTCTCCCAGGGCTGTGGGGTTTGTGTGCACACATAGAGGAAAAGGCAGTGAAAATGGAAGAGGAGCTTCACATCCCTGCGGATGCAGTCTGTAATGCCTCAAAAGACATGCAGGTTCATACTGCACGTCTCAAATACTGTTGTCTATCCCATTTCCTGATACAAAAGCCAGTTGTGGGCAGGAAGGGTTATTATGAGTGTTCTGGATTTTGCAAAGCTGATGTCTGCTGGCTTTGTGTGCTCTTCCCTCTTCCTGTGACCAATGTGAGAGGAATTGATTAGGCCAAAAGCCATGCAGCAGGAATCGCACGGGGAGAAGTGTTTGGTGGCAACAACAGTTGCCAAAGCAAAACCTGTTGGCTTAAAGATCTTTCAAAATTGTAAGAAAATTGCAGTGGTAAAAGGTACCATTTTTTTCTGGCCACTCTGCACCTCATCAAGGGAATGAATTACATATATTGAATATATGTGTCGGTGATTAGCTAATGTGTCAAAATATGTAGGCATCGTCTATTGGTATAGAAGCTTTGAACTGCAAACGCACTTTGGCTGCTGTAAACATGTTGGAGTTGGCCAACAGCTAAATCGGATGGCTAATTTGCAGGTAACTTAAAAGACTGAAGAGAAAGATTATTTAGCAGCAGCTATAGATGAGAGAGCAGGCCAGAATCTCCGGTTTCATTCCAGATACTAAAGCTACATTGCTATATGGTGATGATGTGAGTCACTTGCAGTTAGCCACCAAATGTATACAAAAACCCATATATGAGCAGTGGGGAGGACTGAGGTTTGACTGTTCAGAAGTGCTGCAAACCACTTGGAAAACCACTTACCAGTGGAGACGGGCAGCAAACAGGTGGGTCAAAAAGAAGTAACCTCACGAGGAAGGGAACAATTATCATGAGAATCAGTAAAAGAAAGAAAAACAAACAACTCGGTTGGCCTGTGTGATCTTCTAGTCTTTCCCCATGGAGCAGAAGGATAGTTCTCACACAGGAGGCTGTGTAAGCATCTGGAAAGCTTTATCTTGAGCTTTGAAAAATTCCTTCCAGGTTCCTCCCTTCAGATAAGGGAGGCTAACTTGTCCTAATGGGCTTGCCAGTGTGGGATGTCATCTTTCTCACACTACCACTTGCAGTTTTTTGCATTGCCCTTTTCAGACCCTTAATTTGAGGTATCTTTCTTGAAAAGTAGGTTATCTACTCAAAGCCATCTTCTTTCCTTCCTCCTTTTTCTTTTGCACTTATCTCAGTATTATATTCAATCATCTCCAACTAATACCTAGCTGGTTTGCGGGACTTAGAAATCTCTAAAGAAACTCTCAATGCAGCTGTGTCATCCACAGTAGTGGGAAGGCAGAAGTTGCAACTCTGGTGGCAGTAGCTTTATAAAGATTTCCTAAAAGGGACCACAAGTGACACATCTTGATGAATATTTATGACTGCAGGGTTGGCTGCTGTGTGTCCTACAACGTGCACGTATCAGGAGGTGTCAGCTTTGGCCAAGTCACCTTCCTCCTCTTAAACTGCCAACTCTTACGAAGAGAGGTCAATAGACGTTTTACTGTAAATAGCTTGCTCACACTGCTTTATATGGAGTAAATCATGTCAAGGGCAAGTGTAGCTTTTTGGAAGTTTTCCAGTCTGATTTGTGTGGAGGCGTTTAAGTGTGTTTTAATAGCCCCTTGTCACCAGTGCGAAGGAATACCAGTAAGGAAGTTGCTGATATTTAACACAGTTTTAGCCCTTTGAGTCAAAGCAGAAGATAAGAAATTCTAAGAATTAGACTTGGTTTGTTAGCTCAGTGCTGCCGGATCTCAACACCAGTTAACGGGGTGAAACATTGAAGACAGCTATGGCTGGTCAGGTTTTCTACTATCTGCTCAGCCTATAGGTAAAATACAGGTTGGGGAGAAGGGAGTGGGATGACTTTTCTGTGCAGAAGGTGGCTAAGATGGAAATTGGTAACAAAAGCTCCTTGTTCTTATCCTGCCCAGGGGTTCAGACTTGCTGGGATGAGTGATCTCTGGCTGACTGCGTGCTGCTTCATGTGAAGCTCCTCATCACCTTACTGAGACCAGGGACCTACTGCATCAGAGATCTGGCACCATTCCTGCCAAGAGCCAAGCTGACTCCAGGGGCTGGAGAGGCAATGCTGAGCTGAGGAGTCTCCTCAGCTGTTGAGCAGCTCTGAATCACCTCTAAGAGGAGGAACATTGAGTCTTGCTCTAGTAGTTTGGGCTATGTTGAGAAAACTCCAGGCAAAGGCTCAGTGACAACAACCCACTGAGCTTGTGCTCTTTGTTTCTCTATCTGCTGAAGTGAGTCTGTGGACATAGACTGCTTGGAGGCCCAGTAGGGCATAAGGGAGGACTATCAAGCTTCAAGTCAGTGTAGAGGATTCATTCCTAAAATATACTGTTTGGCCCTGGAGCTGGTGTTAATAGTAAATCCGTTGTCCTTGGGCAGAGAAATGAAGGTATTCATGATTTTTACCATTTTTTCTGCCATCCTTGCAGAGGTCTAGAGGGATAATTCTCCGCCGTTTCCTTGCAAAATAGCAGGGGGAACCCACTTGCATAGGTATTTTTTTTTATGCTGAAATATAACAAGAAGCAATTAAAGAAATGTTGATAGGGACATTGCCTCCCAGTCTGTTAGAATTATTATTTATCTTTAATAGAAAATGTTTAAGGATACTTGACATACTGTTCTGTATCCCTTTAAGGATCATGTTATGAAACTTCAGAACTTTATCCTTGGAGTCACGTGTATGTATGGAAAGAAAATGAAGGGTAAAAAGGACCCCTTAATGGCAACTGCAGCAGCAAGTTTAGATGCTAGTTGGCTGCAGGGTAGAAGCTGATGCACTGAGAACTTGAAATGTGAAGAATGTGTCTTCTCTTCCTCCTCTGATGGTAGTTCTTATCTATCCACACTGGACACTGCTGTCTGCAGTTCTAGGAGTGCTTTGAAATCATCTCTCATTGGATAAAATTGGCTTGTTGCTTTGGTATGTTAGCGAAAGGATAATATAAACTGTACTGCATAGGGGGAAGAAAGAGCTGCAATAGCAGGACATACAGATATGGTACAGCTGTAGAGACACCATTATGCTTGTAAGAGTTACTACCAACAAAGATTTGAATTACACAAAAGTGCTAAATTCGGGAGCTGTAGTTAAACAAGGAAGTCAGACCTGTATATTTTAAAATGTGACCTCTAACAAAGAGCAAGAGAAGAACAAGCAAATTGGGAAGAAACAAGGGCTGAAACAAACAATAGCCTTCCTCCAAGCTCCCTACACCTGCTTATACACATAAAAACCTAGCATTTTTATTAGTGCTGTCTGCTTACTCCTGTTTGGAGCCTGGTATTTTCTATGACTTGACATGTGTTTTCTACAAATGATTGTGACAAATGTGGTGGTGCTTTAATCAGTGTTGGGAAGCCACTTCCTTGCTGGGAGCTGAGGAGGCCTTTCAGATGTTGCTGGTAGCTCTCCAACTGATTCTTAACAGCAGTGCAATTGTAAAAGCGTGAGCTGGGGAAGGGAAGAAGAATGAGTTTAATGGTTCATTAAAGGAGTCACTAGCCACATCTAGTTGCTGGTTTTCCCTGTCCTTGGATGGTTTGGGATAATCATGCTGCTTGGGAGGGTACTTCCACTCAGGTCCTCGTGAGGTGTGTCAGCAGCATAACTGGTGGATCTGCATTTTGAAATCAATGCAGCTTGGCAGAGGATGGGAAGGGGGTGTCTAAGACTCTGGTTCCTGTGACTCCTGATCTCTTCTTCAAACAGTGCTCTGTTTGTGATGCCTTTGAAATCTCCCTTCTGAACCACAGAGAAATTGCTCCTTTGCAAACCTTCGCACATGCTGCTGCTTGTTATTCTCCCCCTTCCCTGATGCATACAAGTCAGAAGCAGTTTAGGACTGATAAAGGAATGCAGAATGGGATGTCTTAAACTGCTCTAAGTCTTTGCCTTTAAAGCACTCTCGTTTTTAATGGAGATGTGTCCTATTTATAAAGCAGTGTAGACCCATCCTTGCTTGTGACAGAACTTCTTGTTTCTTCACTTATCTGAGAATCTCCGCTCTGGGATTAGCTCTACTCTGGGTTGTGTGGTTACATCTGCCACTTAGTTTGTAATGCCAGGACGAAGCAGAGAATGTTTTGTGCTTTTAGCTTTGGTGAGCTTTATCACTCACTCACTGTCACAGGTTTCAATCTTTGTGTTTTGTTGCAAATTTTATACTTCATACTTAAAAATAGCATTAATAGTAAGTAGCTGAATTTAAATTGAAAATATGCTAATATTTTGTGATTGATCACTTCAGACAAGAGGCAATATCAGTTCTAGCTCCCTTAGCTTCTCTGAGACCATATTGTGCTTATCCCAAAAGACAAAGCTCTGCTATGCCTGCCTGTCCAGAGGAGCAAATCTGTTTCGAGTTTATCTTCCAGTAGAGCTGGTTGGCCAAAAAATGTAGAGTGGAGCTCCAAATAAAGGAGAAATAGCAGGAGTGGAAAACAGCCCAAAAGCTGTTTGCATCTTTCCCTGAAAGACAGGGGAGTACTACATTTCTATAATTACACTTCCCATGAGACCCTCCTAACTTGTCTCTTTATGGTGCTGATCATAAACACTTTCTTCATTCTCATATAATGTTATTACACATCTGCACCCAATAGACCCTGCCTTGGATCTTGCTGTTTCAATGTGTTCTGGTGTGTTTACATATGCACAAGTTAGGAGGGAGAAGGAAGCTTCTGATCTCAACATGTGGTAGACTTTAAATTGTTTGTGAGGCTTTTGGAAAGTTCTGTGTTGGACAAAATGGGAAGCCAGGCTCTTTTTATAGTACTATTTCTCCTTATTTTACGTAGCTCTTGTTATTTCTGGTCCTGCAGGAGTGGTGTCCTAATGAAAACATTCTGGCTTCTGAAGCCTGGCTTCTGAAGCCTGTTAGTCACATGTTAATTGTGTTTTTAAATGAAAATAGCACAAATAAAATGGAATGAGAATAGTCTGCTGGGAACTTTGACTTTCTGTTTCATGTTTAGATGTTTGACTGATGCAATCTGTTTCTCCAAGCGCCTTTGTACCTAAATGATTTAACTTCTAAAGCTGTATACCCTAAAAATACTCTGTATTCAAAATACAAAATTATGCTTTCAAATGGAAATAGAGGCCATAATTTAGGATGATTTGATGTGGCTTTGTAGATATTCTGTCTTTAATTTGAAATTTAAGAATAATCCAGTTTAATAAATAGTTGAGTCTTGTTCACTTTTGCTAATGTTTAACAACAGTCAGCAGCATGGTGATAACATCTAAAACACTCCCATAACTAACCAATTACAGGAAATACGACATTGGTTAGGTTGCTTTTTTTTTGGGGTCCGTGTGAGAGGGGGGTGAATTGGTCATTTTAGCTGGCTGATGGTAGCGAGTAAAAAAGATGCCCAAGGTTGAGGGTGTAGGGATGTGGGTTGTTTGTGTTTTTTTTTTTTTTTTTTTTTTTTTTTTTTTTTTTTTTTTTTTTTTTTTGTCATAGATTTAAATATATATATATATATATATTTCCTTCTTCCTGCTGTCATGCAAGGGTAGCCTGTGCTGATGGGAAGCAATCATGTCACTGTTGATGGGAGCCCACGGGCAAGAGGGGTTCTCTACTGATATGAGCTTGGTTGGAGAGATGGGGGAAGGAGGTCTGCTGGTGAAAAAGGGGTCTTCACTCAGACATGTTCAGCTGTTCTTGCTCAGGGCTGTTTTCCCTAGGCGACATAGGATGCCCTTATGGCCAATGAAGTACTTGCTGGCTTTTTCAGTCCTTCTGCTTTTTCACGTCTCTTCTGAAGCTGATCTAACACCCCGAGGCTCTCCCTAAGGACAGCTAGAATTAACTTAATGTAAATACATGACAGTCTGGCCCTGTGCATACAGAAATCCTTTCAGGTTATGTCACTGCTCAAGCCAAATTGCCTCAGCGTCACGAGACGTGCTTCTATCAAACGAGTTTCTCGGCAGTGGTTAAGAACTTGTGCAACTGGGGCCAGCTGCTTCTTGGCTCTAGACTCATCTTTTGAGCTACTGCTATGGAGGGCAGGCAGGGCAAACCAACACCTGCAGCAGCTATAGATGGGTTCCTTTTAGCTGGTTTCACTTCTAAACCTCCAGATATTAGGTGGCAAAGCTAATTTTTATAGCCAAAATGGCTGCTAGTCCAGCTCTTTTGTAGGCTATATCTCATCTTTACTATTTGATCTCTTTGCTGATCAGACTGGCTTACAAATCTCTGTGGGCCTTTGATGGGAGATGAATGCATTAGAGAAACAGAGCTTGACAGAATATTATTATCCCACCAACTGCTTTGACTTCCAGGGCAATTTAAACACCTTAAAATGGTGCTTGTGACCTCAGTTTTGTATTTAGATCTGGGTAAGTAGGGTAAAAATGTGAAGAGCTAAGAAAGCAGATGTGTAAGGGGCAGCAGGGGGTGGGAAAGTCTTCCCTATATAAAGAGTGGGATGACCATTGACAGAGACATCATCAAAAATGATGCTAAAATGACAAGTAGTAAGAATAAGGTGTCAGGAGCTTAAGTAAGTAATTCTTAACACATTTGAAGAAAGAACAATGTACTGTTACGGATTTGCCCAAGAGGATGGGGGACTAGATTCCAGGAAATGCAGAAGGATCTCTCACATACAGTAATATCAAAAATTGATATGTAATGAAATTGAAAATATTTGTATTATGAAATCATCTTTCCTTTTTATAGAATATTTCAACACACATTTCAATTGAAGGAACAAGATGGACAATGATTCACAAGGTAGAACCTTTTGTGAATGTATTTTATATTTATTTTTCCTTCTAATAAATGAGGCATCATGAATTATGAGGCCAGAAACTAAGCATTTCTTGGTCCTTTAGTACAGAAAATGTACTAAATTTCATTAGAAAATATTGAAGGCTTCAACTGCTGAGATGTGATCTGTCTAGTTTATTAATAACTTGCTGGAGCATGTGTTATAGGTGGTGAATCTTTATTACAAACGTATGAAAAACTTCTTTTGGGAAAGTCAGAATCAAATGTTCTTGGAGTATTTACGTAAATCAAGTTAGTTTAGTTCTGTACTTTGTTCTTTTTCTGTTTTTATTTTTTTTTTCTAAGCAAAAGTAATGGGGATCATGACATGGGTAGGAATGAAATGCCTCGTATGAAATAAATGAGTATGTAACTATTTCTGCAGGGGAGAAAAAAATCTTGTTCTTGTTTATTCACCTGTTATTACTGAGGTGATTACTGGAACCCGCATTTGCAGACAAAGGTGTGGGAGAAAAAGTTATTTGCCTTGGCTGGTGCTCTGTGTAGCAATAGTCCCAGTGATGGATGTTCTGGGGAATTTTGGACTTATCAACCCGAAACTAGGGAGATAGGCGAGCCAGAACACAAAGCAGAGGTAACCACTTAAATCTGTTAGTAGATGAACGTAGTCTGTCTCTGGGACTTGGCAAACACACTGGCAATTAGTTTTTTCTGATTACAAGCACTTCTGATGTTTGGGAAATACTATCTTTCAGCTGTGGTTTCACATTGTACCTTGAGCCTTCCCGCCAGCGCAGCAGAACGTGCGCAAAATCCGATTCCTCAAAGCTGAGTGGGAAGGCCGTGACTGTATCAGCTCTTTGCTGTGCTTTCTAGTTTTTAACTTCTGGCTTACTTCCCACTGAGGAATAAAGCGCTGTTCTTCAGGGGAAAGGATTTACACAAGGATGGGGTTGTGGAGAAGGACCTGAGGCCCTATCTCCTACTTCCTTGACAACCTCATGGCCTCCTTCCTTATCTACTGCAGAGCTGCCGTTGCCAAGTGGTCTGGAGCCCCTGGTGGTACTTGCCATAGCTAAAACTCCCCACTTTTGTAGACCTCCCAGCATGGGCCTATGCTGTCCTGTGGGTACATGTCTCTCTCGAGGCCCTGGATACTTGTAGTGTAAGTGGAGTTGTGCATAATCCCAAACACAAGATGAGCTTTTATCACAGAATCACAGAACCTACAAGGTTGGAAGGGACCTCTAGAGATCATCTAGTCCAACCTTCCTGCTCCAGCAGGCACCTAGAGCATGTGGCAAAGGGTGGTATCCAGGCGGGTTTGGAAGACCTCCAGAGAAGGAGACTCCACAACCTCCCTGGGCAGCCTGTTTCACTGCTCTGTCATCCTCACAGGAAAGAAGTTCCCCCTCACCTGCAGGTGGAACCTCCTGTGCTTCAGCTTACA
>JAUBOD010000770.1:2240544-2275669 GCA_032353885.1 Nothura maculosa
CACCTGCAGGTGGAACCTCCTGTGCTTCAGCTTACACCCATTCCCCCTTGTCCTATCACTGGCCACCACCGAAAAAAGCTGGGCCTCCTCTTCCTTACAATCCCCCTTCATGTATTTATACATGTTAATAAGGTCCCCTCTCGGCCTTCTCTTCTGTAAGCTGAACAGGCCCAGCTCACGCAGTCTCCCCTCATACAAGAGATGCTCCAGTCTGTTAATCATCTTTGTTGCCCTAAATATATAAGCCTTCTCAGCTGCGGTGAGGTAAATTACTGCAGCAATTTTGAGCAAAAATATTTCTTTTTAAATAAGAATATACATAATATCTTTGTAATATAACCAGTCATCTCTAGAAGAGCACATGCTCTTACAGTTTTCTTCTGACTCAGTCTACTTGTTGAATGTTACCAAGTACCTTTTAGACCTGATAGGTCCTCCACATCCACCACTGTCCTTTCAGCATCACCTAGATACTGAGAGTGGATACGAAACTCGAAAATACACTGGCACAACAGAGCATGAATTTCATCAGCTAGTGAATAAAAAAAAAATGACAACACATTTAAAGGCTGAATATGATCTGATTGACAGCACTTTAAAACAAATAAATAACTTTCTAGTGTTCTTTTTAGGGAGTTCCAGTAAGTCAACAATTCCCAAGTTCAAATACAATTATATGATATAGTAATTTTTATTGATGTGGATTTTATTGCGGAAATTTTACCTTGTCAAATGTAATCTGTTTGAAGAAATGTCATTGTTCAAATTTTTAATTTTATTGTTGGGAAGGAAGAAAGAAAGAATTCTGTTAACTTAATTGACTATTTTTAACCTTTTATCTTTCCTCACATTAATGATTAAAAAGCTACTGTTAGCAAATACCTCTTAATGTTGTCCATCAATGGAAAGTGCATTTGAACTCATTCAAGTGCTACTAATGAAAATGCTAAGAGCAGTGATTTGTTATTGCTGCTGCATTAGCTACTGTTATTATGAATCGCGTGACCTGATGAATACATTGTTGTTGTCATACGTGAAGTAGTAGAGAAGGAAAATAAAGAGCAATATCTTTACCAATTACCAATGAATATATTTTGAGGAGAGGAACTTTCCTCCCTCTACTAGTTTAGAAATAAATTAATCCTTCTAGGAGGAAGCCCTCGGTAAATACATGCTCTGCAGTGGTAAGGGATGTTAAGCATATGACTGGATGTCCTTTTGGGACGAGGAGCTGATTTTATCAGCTCGTTGTTGTCACAGGTCTGCTTCCCTAGAGCAGTTGTTTCCCTATAGTTCCTACAGGGTTTCGTTGCCCTGAGGCTATCACATTTGCAAGGTAAATGAAGACAAAATGCATTGTAATGTAGAAATACCAAAGACAGCAGCAGTGAGTGCCCTATTCCTGTTTAAATTTCCTGCAGAGTCTCTGCTGAGTAGTTTTATCTGAGCCGAATGTCCTCTTAATGCCATAATCCTTGTCTATAGAGTCAGCATAGAGGAGTTCACCTTGTATATTTTTCTTCCTCACAACAATGAGGATCTCTTGAAGCCTCTGTACAACTGAAGTCAAGCTTGTGTTGCTTTAGACATAGGCGTAAATTCCAGCAAGAGATTTTCCTTAAGAACAATAGATAAAGAGTTCCCGGAGCCTTGGGCAACTGAAAGAACAGGTTGTAAAGGATCATGTTCCACCTCATTTTAGGGGTTGATGCTAGCAAGTACACACACTGGGAACAGTAATATAACTAGATTTAAATAATAGGACCCACCCATCCCAATGAGTAGGAAGTCTGGTTTATTTGTATAAGCAATGCAATGAGGTTATTCCTTGTACTCGTATTGATTCTAGGAGGACTTGGAAGGGAGGAGGCCTGTGAAATACTGGCAAACAACAGGAGCCAACAACAGCTTGACCCGAGTCCGACTTCTGAGAACATCAGTGTTTCAGACATAGCAGAACAGGGCAACAGGGTTTCAGAACAACCATTGCAAGCCAGAACCCAGGTTTGTCTGTCCCGGTACTTGCCTCTCTCCGTGACCAACAGAAGAAAACTAGAGAAAGTATAAGTGCATTTTTGTTTTGTTTTGATAATGTGTTCTCACTTTTTGCATCCTCCAACAACCTGTGGTGAAGACTTTCTAAGCCAGATAACATGAGCATTTAGTACTTATCTGGTATCAATAAATTGCTATGGTTCTCTCTCCCAGAGTAATCTATATTGTGCATCACAATACCATCACTGCTCAGTGCCTAACAAGGATTTTTGGTGAGAGAATGAATTTCTCCATAGCATAGTCTGACGTTTAACATTTCATTTTCTTGCGAAGTGAAATATCTTACTGAAGAGCATTAGTTTTGAACAAGTGTCTTGCACAGGAAGATTAGACAATAAATTAAGAGCCTTAAATTAATCTGAATATATATTTCTAGTGTGCAATTGCCCTAGAGCATCAGTGTAATGCTGTAAGGGCTTGCAATGCTGCTGAAAGAATGACTTGTTCTTGGATTTGTTCCTTTCATTCCATAACATGGCCTGAGTGAGTGATAGGAGTGTCCTGTCTGTGCAATTTGGGGCCTTTGAAGCCATTGAAAGACTTGAGAGATTCAAGTTACAACAAGACTTGACTTGAAGACAGTTTGCTTGTTTGTTTTTCTTTTGGAATGAGGTACACAATAGGCGGATACTGGATCAATAGATCAGCAAGTCTGCTTGGTGATTAATGCATGAGGGACTGATGGAGACTTGTTTATGTTACAGGATGTAATAAGCTGTGGAATTTATTTATTTTTGGCTGAAACCTTTCAGAAAACATTTTTTTCTCCAGCTTTTCTTCTAGAAGGCTGAAGGTGGAACTTCTCAGAGAAGAGGAGGACAAAAGTTTCTCATCAGATCAACTATCACTGTAACAGCAGATTAATATTCATCTATTGTCCGACTTTTTTTGTCTGCTTAGATTTTAGAAACACCTGTGTACCAGAAGAATTTTTTTTGTAGGCTTTTATTTTCTACCTTTAATTTACTGTTGAATTATTGCTGTTAGTCTGAAGGCTGTGTTTGAGTTCTTGATAGAACTTTGATTCAAGAAATCGGGGATAAGAATCTCTTTCCATGTGCATGTAAATTATTCTCTGGGCTTCATCAAAACAGGACTCTGTCGGTTCTTGTAGGTTCCTGATAATCGTTTTCCTCACAGGATTGTCAATGTTAATCTGAAAGATAAAAAGGATTATTAAAGTTACACTGAAAATATGGAAAGGAAGGACAAGGAAGAATGAAGTGAGGTAAACTGTACTGAATGCCTTTTATGCAAGTTTGTGGTATGTTTGTAGGTACACCTATGATGTTATGTCCTTTGAAATATAGGAAGTATATTAGATTTCCAAAACTGAAAAAGAAATCAGTAATGTTAGTGCCTTTAAATCCTCCTACTGTAAAGCCAGCACCTAATCAAATATCTTGACTATGATGGAGTAGGTTTCTCCTTTTAAAGACAGAAACCCCATAATCCCATTTGTTAGTCATCTTGGTGGTCTTGTTGTGACTCTTGACATGAAGGTAGGAGAAGGAAGATGGGTGGCTTGACAGGGAGCTCATTCCATTGAGGACTAGGAGCCGCTATGTAATGCGGCCTACCCCGCATTCTCTACTGGGAAGGCCATTTTAATGCTTCCTGAGGTAGAAAACCACTTTAATGAGGCCGAGTGCAATGAGTGGAGGTCAAACAGTGGTAAAGCTGCTATGTCTGAAACTATAGGCAGAAGAGAGAATAATATATGGGTATTTCTGAGATTGATTTCTAGTGAACTCAAGTGAGTGTGAATTCATGGTATCTGAAAATCTGCAAAATTATGATGGTCTCTGGATTAAGATAAAATAGAACCTATATACAAAACCTAGAATAGAAAGCTTTAGTAATAGGAAATGTTCCAAATTAAATGAGAATATTATGATGATAGGTTCGCTCAGGATGAATTGCATTGCTTCTGGTAACTTGATTTTTCTCATTAAAACGAGAGCTCTAACAGTGTGAGCTAGAATGGATGTCTTGAATGTGTTGGAATTGTGCTATTCTAGAGGAGTCATTTGATCACACTTTGTAAATACTGCTAATCTCTGAACATAGTGATATCTAGTTGTGTTTAATAGCAAATAGCATGAAATTAGTGTGTCCTGAAGAACTAGAATCCAGAAAACGAATAATATGGTTCAAATACATAGTACTTTGGGAGGGGGGAAATAAAATTACACAACTTATATTTAGCTATCCTGACTGAAGGCTTTACTTTTGAGTAATGAATATGTGGTTGGCAATACTGACACTCTGTTTCAAAAATGAGCGTCTTGATGAATTTCCTATGGCCTGTACATGTTAAAAATATCAGAAATCTGAAAAAAAGACATGGGAAAAATGTAGCCTTCCAAATTGTGATTTAAATCCTGTACAAAGAAAAATAATTTCCTAAAGTTTTAGATTAGTAGGAGTATTTTAATTGATTAAAGCTGCAAATGCTCACAGACACCATCTGGGAATGAAGCTGGATTGTTTCTGACTTGCCCTTCAGCATCAGCAGTTTACATTTTGAGAATCTTTTATAGTGGATCCTTCTCTCTACCCCCTCCTCCCAAGTTCTGTTACATTGCCAGGGCCTGCAGATATAAAAAGCAAAAGAGCAATAAGCAGCAATGGTTCTAGATTTTAGAGCATGCCTTGCAGATAAGGAAGGACTTTTTCGTACAGCTAGCTGTGATGGAGGAAAACTAGTTTTTAAATGAATGCTTAACATTTAACAAAAAAATCCCAAAATATTGATTTTTTTTTAACTGCTTAAAGCAATACAATGTTTATGGGAAAGTAGACCTTATTTATTTATTTATTTATTTATTTTCCCCCTAGACAGTTCCCTGAAGAGACAGGGCTGGGTAGAGGTTTTTACTTGACTTCATATTTCTTTACTTTGGCAAAGCTGACCTAATATATTCATTTAGTAATGGTCTAACCTAGGCTCTACTGGAGTGAGACCTGTGGCCCCTAGATCACACCCAGAAAAGATATCCAAGAACTTGGTTCTGAGCATGTTCATGCCTTTTGTGGGTATCCTTGGTGGCTTTGGTTGAAAGATTTGCTTATTGGCAAAGAAGTGGGGCCAGGTACTGATAGCCTGGGTGTAGAAGGTTTTAAGAAGGATGGATGGCAAAGATCTTTGCACTTTCATATGAGAGGTACAAAACTTTTGTCATTGCATTTTGTAAACCATGTTATACTTGAGACATTTCTAGCAAGGAAAGGAGCAACTCATATTACAATAGTTCACCTCGTCGGGAGCCTGAGGTTCAATGTATTTTGTGAAGAGTTTTTTGGCCACTGAAATCCTCTTCCTTTGAGATGTGATCTTCTTGTAGGCTTCACAAGCAAGCCAGAACTTCATGTTTTCCTCGCTGTGCTCTGTCTCCAAGTATGCCTGGTAGATCATAGGCCCATCTGCAAATATTTCAGAAGCCAAACTTCATGTATAATGTGTATGTGCATTACCTTTAGAGACATTTAAAGGCAAAAGGCATTTACAAGGCTTCATTCTACACCTACAAACATTCTTATTAGGAAAGTTATAACGAAGTGAGGAATTAAACACTTGAGCTCATCCCAGTGCCCTAGACCTCAAGCAGGTATTTCCTTACATGTGCAGAGCTCTCTTTGACCTCAGTGGTGTTTTGCTGTGTAGGGGTATGGGAAGCCTTGTGCTTTCTGCTCTGTAGACTCACTATCAGGTATACCCAATTATTATTTTGAAATTTGAACTCCAACTTTGCATTGGAGATATCTAAGTATTATCAGGTAATCACGATCAGTATAAAAATAATATTTCCCCTTTATTTCTGAGTTCTTACACCAAGGGAGAAGGTAGCTAATGAGAGCTCTGTTAAGTACATAAACAGTTTTGCATATAAGGACACATCTTTCCAACATCGTTACCAGGTGTTTCACAATAGCAATTGGTGAGACCTTAGGAAAGATGAGGCTTTTGAGGTGCTTTATTCTGTTTTCTTGTGGTGATTTCATCTGACCTGTTTTCTACGGAGATAGTGACATAACCAATGCCCAAGGCTGGGAGACCACTTAGGAGGCTTTGCCCAGTGCTGTTGCTTATTGAACGTGGCCAGTGTTTACAAATGTTAAGTCATGCTTATTTAAATAGTAAAGCCTATGTGGGATCAATTGAAAGTCTGAACAAAGCACTGGGCATCAGGACGCACATTTAAGTGCAACTCCAAAGGTATTTCTGTAGCTGTAGATGCAGTATAGTGTATACCTGTGTGATGACTTCTTAACTTTCTCTTACAGAAACTTCTTTTCCAGTAATCCATCTTGGAATAAAAACATAGTTACTTACATTTACTTGTTATCAACTTCTCGAAAGACTGGGACCACTGGAGAGCTTCCTCCAGAGACAGCCTTTAGAGAAGAGAGGAGATTATGGTTGCACTAAGAGGCAGAGTTGTCTATGACAAGAGCCAAGTATACAAATAGCAATTTTGAATCATAAATGTCCTCTAATTTAAATAGGATAGGTGTGAATTTTGCATTTACAGTCTTTTCTGCCTATTTCAGATTGTGTGCTACCTATGCTGTAGAATACGATGTTCTTATTTTAGTATATGTTCAGTTCCATCTCAATGAACTTCTGGATAATTCCTGAGAAAATGGCACATGCATGTTTGGATAATGCATAAGGAAAACAGTAACCTTCTAGACTGGAACTTCTTTGGGACAGGGATGCTGAGGGTTAGGTTTGTATTTAGTAGCAGAGTCTGAGTTTTGGATTGTCTTGTAACACTTAAGGCATTTCCGACCCAGACTGCAGCCACCTGCCTTATCAGATGACATCTTGAGCAGGACACAAATAATGCAAGGTTTATACATGTTATCCAGCCCATTTCCAGTTGTTTATAACCAACTATGACACACGTTGCTAATCTGGGCCTACTTCTTGGAGGTGACTGAAGGAAAAAATATTTTTTCCTAATATTTGTTATTCTCAAGTGATAATTTCACAAGATTGTAGGAGTCTCTTGGTTGATTCTGGGAAAGAGAATGAATGCAATGAGGTGAGAGACTAAATAATTTGATTAAAAATATTTGGTGGTCGGACTGCAAGTGGACATAAATTCTCATGGCTCCATTTATGCTAGGTGACTTTTATAAAGCATTGCAATTATAAGACCTAAATGGCAGTAACTTAAATGGTTATGTTAGTAGTAGGAGCACAGGCTATGTGTTCCAATATGTACTCTTGGCTGTGCTTCCCAGGTTTGCTCCGCTCAGCAGCAGGATTTGTGGCCTTTTTAACTTGCAATTGCCCTTTAATTTTGGCTGGGCCTCCTTCTCCAGAGAGCTCACAGTATCAGGCACGTCACCACGAGCACACCGTGCTCTTAGCTCTCTAGTAACACCAGGGAACGCCGGCCTGCTTCTTGTCAAAAGACATTTTCCTCATGCTCTGTTGGCCCCCTTTCTATAAACGCATGAAGCGTGTGCTTATTGCAAGTGAGACTCTTGCTCCTCTACCCTTCTTTTTTTTCCTTTTTTAAGAGCTGCCTCTGAGTCATGCTGGCTGTCAATGCTGCAGATAATTTTTTAGCCCGGTCAGCAAGGCTGCTTCTGCACCCATCTCGCTGCCTCGGTGAGCAGGGCACCTTATTTCCATGTCGGGTTATTTACTTTCAGCAGCCATCTGTGCGCCCAAAAGGAGGTCACTGCCTGAGGGGGCAGCTGACACAGAGGAAAAGCTTTTTCCTCTTTTTTTTTTTTTTTTTTTTTTTTTTTTTTTCCCTTCCCTTTCCCCCTGCCCCCCACTGCCTTTCCCTGAGCTCAGGAAAATGTGCGAGTCAGGAAAATGTGAGCACGAATCATGAGGAGCTGTATTCTGCTATCCTGGCCATAATCTTTTTGACGCAGTGATGTGCAACCTAATAGCATCCTCTTTGTATATGGAAGGAATCTGCACACATATTCAGCGTTTACCAGGGTACCATTTGTATTAGAAATGAACATTTGGCTGTGTGCAAGGTACTGAAGACGCTGCATACTGCACGTGATATCAAGCCTGTGCAGGAGCTTCCAAAGAGAAGATTTTTCTTCCCTCCCCTCCTTTCTGTTTTTTTTTTTTCCCCCGCTCCTGCTTAGGCAGGTACATGTGTTGCAGAACATAGGAGTACTGATCATTACTTACTTGGTAGTAATCCTGTTTTTCTTTGCTTTGAATATCTTGCAAAACCAGCAGGTATTTAGACTCATTGTCCTAAACATGGAAAATAATGAGTTTTAAACCTGCTGTGCTCAGGGTTCCTACCTTTTAATTTGCCTATGCTTCAACATATTTAACCTCTAATTCAGTATAATGTAGTCTTCTCCTTGTAACAATGCTACTAGTTCTAACAGTATTCTAATTTTACACATTTTTTTAATTATTTTGGAGAGGGGCATTGTGAGCTGAAATTTGTTTTATTCTGTTCTGGCTTCAAGAGATCCCAAATTCTTTGCTAAGCTTGTGTGGGACACTGGGTGACACAGTAGAGATCTGCTCAAAGCCCAAATATTCTTCCACAATAATTACTTAAACTCTGTTTCAGCTGCGGGTTTGCTGGCATGTACTGCTTGCACTACTGTACTGGCTTGACTCCTGCAGACTTGTCTGAATCACCTTATTTAAGAATACCAGATATCCTGTATTTTGCATATTCCTGTATCCTAATCGTTGATCTAATTTACACAAAATATAAACAAAATACAAACTGTTGCTTGTTTTGAAACCTCAAGCAGACAATAGAGCCGAGTTGTTATACAGAAATAACCTAGAAATTGAATTGGATTAGAATCTAATATAATTCTGTATGAATTCAATGCATCAGTCAGTAATTTTTCTCCATGTGGCTGTTAAATGGAAAACTACATTGCATCAGGAGATGTTGTTCTGAAAAACCTTTTTAATTTGAGTTTGAGGCTTTAAACAAATACTGTACCTATGAGTGAGCAACTGCCTGTGCTGCCAATGGCGTTATTCCTTCCTACTGGATATCCTGCATAAATTGCATCAGAGGAATCTGTAGCTTTTTGCCAAATTTAATAGCAGACTAAAATTTTTGAGTGCAGTCTGTGACCCTGCCTGCATTAGGGCCAGATCCTCTGTTGTAAATGACAGCATTTAACCATTAAAAGTACATCCAAACTGCTCAGCTGGCTGTGCAGCTGGGCCACAGGGAATGTTTTCACCTGATGCATGTGGTAATACACCTAATGACCATTTTGTTAGCTTATCATAATGTTTTATCACACTAAGGCTGCAAATTTTACTACAGATAGGAATTGTACTTCCTCCAGTTTTTGTAGTCAAAAGGAGAGTCGCAAGGTTACAGCACTTTCAGAGAAAGACTAACCCATCTGATTATAGGTGAATCCAAGACCTAAAAGTATTTCTCGAGTTAAGATATCATTTACAGATCAGTACTGGAAATGTATCTTCTCTATTTTCACATAGTAAAATGTTGAAAGCTATTTGCTATGGCAAAGAACAAAAACTCTTTACATTCAGGGTGCATCATACCCTTTAGTTTCAGCGTCCTTTATATGCTGTCATTTGTAAACCATCCAGTCTCCTTGTTCTTAATACATAATGCTGGTACCAGTGAAGCCTTCAGAACTAAATCCCTATATAGAAGTTTTCCTCAGCTGCCTTCTGTAATCTCACTCAGTTTAGTTGATACTAAGAATATTACATGAAATATTTGCATGGAAATAGGGATGAACTTATTTATATATCAGTAACATTTTTCAAAATGAATGCATCTTCCATCCTGAGGTAACTTTACATACCGAATGGAAAAGATATACTTCCTTTCCTATGCTACACATTATTTTTCCTTTTTTTTTTTTTTTTTTTTTCCCCCCTGGTAATATTTTAAAGTACGAAACCTCATACTTACAGAACCTCTTCTTGGGTGGTTGCTTGTGGTTCAAATGTCTCACTTAGTGGTTGCATTTGTTTCCAAACATTTCCAAATTCCTTGACCTGTGTTTTCCTTCATTTTATTTTAATGTAGAAGTTCTTACCACCCTTTGTCTGTGTATCCAGTGTTCTCGCTGGTGCCTGACTCCTTTATTATGCACACCATATGCAAAGAGTGCCTGTGGTTTCACCAGAAGCAGCTCAGTTGGACTCTGATGCACTGCTGATAGAGGCTGTTTGCTTTGAAATTATCTGGACATCTCTACTGATCAGCTGTAATGCAATGAAGCTGGGTTTTTACTGAAATCTTGTATTTATTGTCCAAGTTGGATGACTAATAATTTCCATCCCTTTATCAAAGTTACTAACATCAAGCTCTAAGGTCCCTGCTTGAAACAAATGGTACTAGTGGCCACAAACAGAAGCCACGTGTACTGTGACTAGAGAAAACAAAATACAAAAAAGGAGAATTTTCAATTCTATTTCTTATGTCTCCACTAATGATTTTTTCAAAAATTCTCATTTGATTTCCCTTACATGTGGACTTGCTCACTTTGAAAAGTTTGGAGATATGGAATGTGTACAGCAGGCTTAACAGGTTTGATGCTATTTAGATGTGATGCTGCTCTGTTAGTGTTCACTGCGAATGGACTCTTACAGTGTGTGTCTTTCCTTGCCTTTGTTAGCTTAACACCCAGAAAGTGCCTTTCTCTTCCAGTTCCAGAAAGCTTGAGGGGCTTGCTGATTAGCCAGGACTGCTTTCTCAATGAAAATTTAAGTAACTGAGCCTAAACGATATTTTTTATTAATACTGGAGTATTCCACTAGATGTCACCTCGTGTCACCCTGAAGAAGGCTTTTTTTTTTTTTTTTTTTCCCTTCCTCTGAGTTTCACTTCCAGCAGAATGTCTATAGGCACTGGTCAAGGGCTTTGCAGTTTCACTGCAATTAATGGCCTCATCTAGCCTAGCCTGGGACAAGGCCCCAACAGATAACTGAAACACCGGGTGAACAGGCTTTCAGACAGAGAGCGTGTGTGTGTGTGTGTGTGTGTGTGTGTGTGTGTAGGCACCAGGTTATAGCTACCAACTTCTAGTTCTTCCTTTATTTTTTTTAATTTATTTTTTTTATTTCACTGTTACTCCCAGCCCTGGAATGGAACCGTCTATTGCAGAGCGATGGCCAGCTTGGTCACAGCAGCACGTTCCTCACAGCCAGGGTGATGCTCCCAGATCCCAGCAGCTGTTCTCACTTCCATCTCCAAAGGCCTCATGGAAAATGAGTTATGCCCTGGGTTGTGTCAGCTTGTCCTGTCCTCCCACAACCTCTCCTGCTTCTCAGTGTCATCTTAAAATATCTGACAGGAATGCAAGAAATATAGCAAGACTGGGTTCAAGATTTCTCTGTTACTCAAGAGACTGTTGAAGAGTTGGTCTTATTTTGATCTTTCTGTAACAATTTGGCATTAGAAATAAAGACTTTCTCAGCCTCTAGTTTGTATTCTATTTCCTTTGCTGTTTGCTCTTGTTCTTACTTACCCAGTACCACCATCTTTAAATCTCATGCCTTCTCTCTATTTTTTACTCTTATACTCATTCTTTCCTATAGTGTTTCTATTTTAACTTTCTTCTGCTCAATAAATCTCACCCACCTACATCTGTTTCACACTAGTGAACCTGGAAGCTCTGTCTCTTGCGTTTTCTCAAACTGATACCCCTTCTTTCCATCTACCCACATGCTGCCTCGCCTGCACACCGTTACCTGATCTCCTTGCTGGGCACCCACATCCTGCCTTTTGTGCACCCAGGAATGCTGCTTGCTGAGGCTTCTTCTTTGGGCCATGTCTTAAGAGGGGGCAGATAAATAGGAGCACTGAGGACATGCCAGGAGGTCTCAGACTTATTCCAAGAGAAAGCATAGGCAAAACATTGAGGCCTTTGATAAAGCTGATGGAAAGCAAAGGTGGATGCCTTGGTCTAAGCACTGCTTATCCTTGCCATGCCAGAAAAAATATTCCCACAGGCATCAGTTCCTGGAATATGCTTGGGTCTTCCCTGCAGGACACTGGCTAAGTAGCTCTCTGCAGCAATGGTTTGGCAATGGTTTCTGTTGCCAGGCAGACGTAGGCATGGCTTGTTGGTATTTGGTGACTTCAAGAGTTTTAGTGTCTTCTCTATTTGTTCCCTTCAGGCCTCTATGCTATAGGTTAGCATAGCTATAGATATACCTCTCAGCTGCCAATCTCCTATGAGTTTAACTTAGTATCACCTGTTTGGTGCTTGAACCAGAGTTCAAACTTCCCATCTTGCCTCTGATGAGTGCTTGACCTTTCTCTTCTCCTTTCCCCCCTAAAAGCCCTCAAGTCCCATGTGAGCATCAACCCTCAAAACAGACAGGAAATCATATGACTGAAGGCTTGGACTATGTTTTAAGTAAACATGCACCTTCTCCCAGTGCTGTAGTTGGGGTAAGGGGTGCTGCATGCGCCACGTTCTAGCAGAACCTGGTAACTGCTTCTGCACCCACTGGACTTCAGTAGGGCTTCATGCTCACACTTCATGCAAGGATCCTGGGTGATTGCCTTAGTGCAAAGTTATTGGTTAGTACTTGGCCTGTGTTGGCCAGAATATCTGACCATGTTTGCACAGGGCTTCCCGCCTTCCAGCTGTTTGTTCTAGCACAGCCAGTTCCTAGTTTGGCCCTGGGCTTTGAAGACCATGTGTGTATTGCTCACATTGACATGAGCAAGCATGTTGTTTTGCTTAAACTCTGGAACCTGTTAAATAAGAGGCCTCTCTTCTATATCTATAAAGCTGTCTTGCTGACCTTTATGGTTGACAAACCATTAACAGCAGTAAACACAGTACAAACTTTTTCCATAAGTGGTATGAAATTCATGGGTTTCTCAGTTGTTACTACTATGCAAAGGATACTTATTTTTAAAAGTTTTCCTGTCATTGCTGAAGCTCTCCAACACCCGCAACATGGAGAGAGGGAGGATAGAGCGGGGAAAAAAAAGCCAAAAACCCTCATGACTCTCATTTTCAGAGGTGTAAAGTCTGTAGGCAGATGCACTGTCACTTTAGTACATTGACTGTACTATAAACTTTGAGAAGTGTTGTTGATTTGTATCTGCACATAAGTCTAGGGTGATGCTGAAAGATTTACATTTCTACATGTCACTTTTCATTTGAACTATTTTTATTTTTTTTCAGTGAAAGGGAGCCGTGTGAAAACTGGTCACCATGGTAGTCTCTGTGAGTGCTTTAAGCCTGAGGAGTGTTTGGACTATCCAAAGAGGCTGAAGGCAAGGCTCAGAATAAAATACTGAGCTGCTCTGGGGTTTTTTAACAGATTATCCTTTAGCCCTATATTGAGAAAAAAAGGGAAATAAGTTTATTTCTTAATGATCTAAATTTTTTTGCTACTAGAACTTTGAAGTTGCAATTACACAATGAAAATTGGGGAATATCCTTAGGGTTTATCTGACTTTGTTTTAGTACATCCAAGATAAAATTAAGCAGTCTTTTAGCAAATGGAATATTAAGCAAGAATTAATTTTGTAATTTCTGCCTATATTCAGTGACTAAAGACTTCCTTTTATTAAAGCTTCGTCTATAGGGATTGCACCTCTGACATAATCAAGTCATGTCTGTGAATGGAAGATGAGAATGTCTAATCTTTCCACTTACTGCCATGTATTCTTTGCTTCTTGACCCATTTCTCAACCGCAAAGAAGACAATGATATTCAGTCTGTTATTTCAGTGTGTGGGCAGGGAGGAGTGGCATTTAGCAGCCTAAGGTGATGAATTTGTGTTGTTCTTTGCCATCTCAAATGGGCCTGGCCTCTAATTTCCTTCCTGCTTTACAGTGCCTAGCTATAGGATGTCTCTACTTTCTGGTTAGCGTTTTCCTTAAATGTAAGTGATTAGTAGTATGTACCATATTTTTAATACTATTGCAGATAATACTAAAATACATATATTTCAGGGGTTATATTTAGACAGTTTCTCATAATGATGAGATGAAAGTCAATTTTATAGATCTACATTTGGGCAACTGCAAAGCTGGTCTACTGAATCCCCCTGGAAGGAAGACTTCCCTTTGGTGCAATGAGAAGTTATCTCACTTCAGATGCATGTCCCAAGATGGTGTAATTGTCTGTGGATTTTAAGTACTGGAAATCTTTCCTATGGGGTAAGGCAAGGTGTTTCAGGAGAATCCAAGTTGTCATTACCAAACCTTAAAGCTTCTTCTTCTTCAGATATTGATATACATATTTTATTAAGGATTGTTTAACAGAACGTCTAGCCAAGCTTTAGTTTAGTTTTGCACAGATTCATTCTTTTGGAAAGTCTGAGCACTTAACTAAGAGTTAACTAATAATTATCAGTCTAGTACATGCTAAAAAAGATGTTTCCCTCAGTTGCTTACCGGTTTGTTTACAGGTAGGTAAATGGGGCTTGCATTCACAAGTTTCTGTGAATGGGGGAACTCTCCGGAGACACATTTTCCACGTTTTGATGTATAACGTGCAGTGTTTTGGAGGAGGCTGCCATGCTTGGTGGTGTGCAGCCCACAGCTGTGAAACCAGTACTGCTGAGGCCGTGTGCTCGGGTTGGGGGAAGAGGTCATGAGCCAAGTCATGAAAGGACTTTGTGTGGTGCATGTAGCTTTGAAATGAGCCAAAGTTTGCAAACAAGCAAAAAGCCCCGAGCCCTTGATCCCTGTGAACCATCTGCTCTGCTGTTTCCTTGAGTCCAGAGGAACTCCATTTAGGCAATATTTTAAAGAAAGAATTCCCTTCAAAACAAACACTATGTATTGCAATTCTTAAAGCAGTTTTTGCAGAAATAATAAAAATACCTACTTCTTGTCTATTTTAAAAGCATGTGACTATTAAGAAGTATCTCAAACTAACAAGTCTTTTGTGCCTTTAAGTTATTGCTTGTAGCCTCTTGTCTTTACAGGGCAGGCTAGTATAGGCAGCACTAAACCACGGTAAAATATTTTTCAGGACTCTTCCACTTTGTTTAAACACACCTGGCTTTGTATAGACCTGCTATAGCAACAGCTATATAATGCTGGACTTATACCACCGTCACAGAGACAGCTCTGAGTGTCTGTTGCACTATTTATTCCTTGGTGAAACATGGTAATGTTGCTAGGGATAGTGTAGCAGCCTGGGATGTCTCTCATTAATGGCCTGTGGACATTTGCAGTTGGATTTTTGGCTCTTATCATGCATGAGGTGCATGATAACTTCAAGATGTGTGGAAGTTGGCCCATAAAGACAGGAACTTTTTTTTTTTTTTAATATATCTGTGGAGGACTTTAACCCGTGCATCTGTCTCAGGGCTTAGTTGGATTCCATCATTTTAAAGGTCTTTTCCAGCCATAACGATTGTAGAGGTGGCAGTGACTACCCTTGCTCCTGTTGCTTTAAGCTGAGCTCTCTTCCGGACTGAACACCGTGTTCCCCTTTGGGAGCCTCGAGGTCCCCAAGGGATGGCAGTACAGGCATAGCCTGTGCTCCCCAGGAGGTGACTCATGTGGCCCTACAGCTTCTCCCTTTGGTGCACATTAAGGAACTGTGCCTGACTAAGCTTGTACTACTCAGGAAAATGGAAAATATATAAGGGTACAATCAAATCTTGTACTGCCACCCTCGTGACCTGCGTGTCTCATGAAGGCAGTTCATCAAGATCAGGGCACTCTGTATTTTCATTTTGAACGCTAATGTCACAAGATATTAAACATGCCAGATTTGATAGTGTCTGCGTTTGACGTTACATAGCTCAAGTATAATTACTCTTTTCCTTTTTTCATTCCTGTCAATGTCAGCTGTGGTATAGCCTACTCATAGCATTGTGTATTTTGCAGAGTAAATGTAACATAGCAGTAAAAGACATTCAATTTCACTGCAAATATATTGATATATTGTAAATTAGGGTCTTAATCTTGCATAGTAAGTTGTGTAAAACTAACACCATGGAGAATGGCAGTCTCCTACTACTGCCTTATTTGGTAGGTAAGCATAAGTGATCTGCTCTACTAAGACATGTCATCCACACTGAATGGGATTGAACCACGGACTCAGTGATCAAATGGCTTCTGTATTTGCGTTTTGACTCAGATGGTGGTAGTAACTGGAAGAGTATGAAAAATAGGAAGGAAACTTAGACTTGCTTCTGTTTTTCTTTTTGGCAACTGATGTAGATTTCCACCTCCAGATATACAAATTTAAGGCCTCATAAAATGTATGTTTTGCAGGGGGAGATAAGTCCTGAGGTGTAGAGGGAATTACTATTTGAACAAGTGGATAGGCAATAGCACCAGCATGGAACAGAAGGGAAGCATGTGCTTCAAGCTCACTGCACTAATTATGCTGGATAGGCCACTTAAGACCGAAAATGACCACAGAACTTGCATGTTTTTCTCAGCAGATTTAATTGCAGAGGTGCTTATTATTTTGCAATAAATTAAACAGGAAAACAAATATGCTACATACCTGCCTGTTGAATACATACTTAGGAATACAGCTTATATAATTCTTACATAAGTTAAAATAAATCATTTTTAAGACATGTCAATTTGTATTTACATAGTACAATGTCATAATGGAGCTGCTCCTGTGCTTATTTACACTTCACAGCTTTTTCTAAGAAGAAAAAAAAGCTAATCTCTATCTTGTCTAGGCTCTTCCTTGGTATGTACAAAACTGTCAGCTGTATTTATTTTTCATCTTTCCTCACTCAGAAGCTTGTTAGCTGGCATTTCCTAATAATTAACAGTTCTTTAGGATCTAGTAGTTCGATCAATATTCACAGTGTTGTTGAGATGATAAATAGCATCCTGTCTTGGGTCCATGGCATGTGGAAGGAGTGGCTTTTTTTCCCCATCTTGCTTTTGCTTGTAACCATCTTGCCAGCTTTTATCCTGCTTTCTTCTGTTGGTGGAGCTGTCTGCATCTCCCCTAGTGCTCCCTTGAGGCGGATGTCCTCCTTGCTGGCATCCAGCCGTCCCCAAGGATCTTGTCACAGGATATGTGGTGCAGGGTCTACTTGGCCCTTCATGGCCTTAGTCTCCTTATTTTGAGTTGTTGAGCTGCAGCTGGTTTAAAAGGTTCAAGTAGGCTTTGGATTTCAAAAATCTGGGATATGAATCCCGTTCCATGAGGATGAAGACTGTTTTCTGGGCTTCATCAAAACTTGTGTGAGTTGGGTCTTGTGCCCTTTTGGCTGTTGCTTCTCTTGTATGATAGTCGATGTTGATCTAGAAAGAGGAAAAGATTGTTCACATAAAATTTACTACTTTTTTTCTATATTTAATATTTTATCTTGTCAGTAAAGAAGTTCCTAGTTGTAGATCCCATATTGCTATTCAACGTGGGAATTGTAAAACAAGGCGACTTAAAAGCTTACATTCTAGGTAAGCACAAAGATCGCTGCTCAATATATAAAAGCATTTTTGATGAAATCGGAACTAATAAAATTAAACAATAGAGGGGGCACTTGGAGAGAAAAAAAACCCTTCTAATTAAGATATTAGGAGAAACTGTGTAAAATGAGTCTTGATTTTGCAATACCATCAAAATGCAATACTTCTACTTTTCCCAAAGCATCTTCCTATTTTAAAGGAGAAGAGAAAACCCACAGCTCTGCTAAGAGCAAGACTTGCTCTGAGCACCTGACTCCAAGCGCCAGCAGTAGCTCAAGTGGGGCTGACTCGGAGCTGTCACGTGCTGAGCCACTGGCGCGACTGTGGGGTGGCTGCTGTTGCTGCTTCCAAGCCTATGTGATGGGATTGGGCTTGGGAGAAGTCATCATCTACCAGCTAAGGACACTAATGGGTCAAATCAGCTCAATGCAGCTCTGTAGACCCATGTTTGCCTCTTCCAATTTTCCAGAATCCTTCTACTTATAACACTGCACAGGGTTTTGTGATTACCTGTTTAATAGCATCTGCCCGAACAAACTCCTCGTAAATTCTCTCGGCTTTGCCATGCAGGCGATCGGACTTTGTTTTCTTGTAATCCTCACAGGCCAGCCAGAACTCAATGTTCTCCTCGCTGAACTCGGACCTCAGGAACTCCCGAAAGATACCTTGGCCACCTGTAGCCAACACAAATACATCATCATTTACAGCACAACAGCTGTGACCAGGGAGAATAAAATAAATAGTTTATAGCAGAAGACCTGCTGAAATCTGTTTTAAAATCTTGCCTTACTACCCTTCTTCAACATCTTACTAGTTTCAAGGATGATAAGGTCTTCCTGTTGACATTGAGTGTTTTGGGTTTTTGGTATTTTTTACTATTTTAATTTATTTATATTTTTTTAGGACTAGACCTTGGATGTTAATGAAGCTTATTAATAGATTGTAGTCTTCTAGAAATGGACTGTCTTTGTGCATAATGTATACACAATTTCAAATTATACAAGTTATATAAGTGTTACGTAAGAGTAGAACTCTTATCAAAAAACAGTGAATTAAGCTTTTTCTTTTTCTTAACCTTCTATCCTGGGAGGGAAATGATAGTGATGGAAGACCTGGATCCGAAGCTGACTACTCTACCCATATTACTGTTACACCTAGTTAGCAGATGTGAGTAACTGAAACACAACTGGCTGCTTTGGGGCAGTATTTGCAGAATGCAGTTTCATACTTTTCACTGCTTATACCAAGTGTCATTTTCAGTAAAAAAGAAGTACGTACTTTGGCTGGCCAAGAGCTTGTCCAAAGACTGAGACCACTGCATTACTTCTTCTGCAGAAAGCCTAAATTAACAAGAGAGAGGGGGAAAAAAAAGGGAGGTTTTAAGCAAGGAATCACATACTTAAAGGAAACAAGCATTGCAATTTCTTATTCTGTTCTAGGAGCAAGTAGTAGTGATTTGTTGAGTTTACCAACGACTCGTGCAGAACTGAGGCCCTAAGAGTAATCCCGTGTTGAGGAAAAATAAGCAGAGTCAGGAAACAGGAATCTGGAAGGTTATTCTGAATCCTGTTCCCAAAAGCATGAGCTTGTACTATAACTATGACCAAATGATCATGTGCTTCTTTGTACTACGGTTCAGAGGTCTCCTGTGCAGTAGTTCAGATTCTGCTGTATGTCTGCATTTCACTGTCTGGTGCATCCTTGCTTGTAAGGCATCAGTAGTGGGTACCATATGCTTCTGAATGAAACACATAAAAGTGAGGAATTTTCTCTTCCATCACTTCTCACAAATCAGGCGTGTGTGTGTATATATATGCAAGACGAAGAAATAATTTTCAATTCCATGAACAGTTTTTGCTTCCTAACACTTCTTGTACTTTGGAAACAGATATTGATATCAGTCAATAGCAGAAGTAATTTGTGATTCTAGCAGTACTTTAGAAATAAATAAATGCAATAGTCTTTACCATATAATAATTTAGCTATTGTAATTTTTTGATATAGTTTGCTGTATATTAGTACTTACATAACATTTCTGTAGTTAGAAGACCTGATCCCAGATTCAAGATGAGGTACCATGCATTTCAAATAATTCTTCAGATCTGTGCCGCTGAAACCAATGAATAGATATTTGTAATCTATTGAAATTGCAGTTGCATTTTAATTCTTCATAAACTTCCTAAGACTTCTAAACGGAGATGAACAGATCCATCCTATGATCCATGTTTGGCAAGCTAGCTATCAAAGTGAGAGCTTTCAAAAGACTAAGAGGTTCCCAGTGTATCCAAATTGTTTTCTTGCTTAGTTTGGAGCATCAGTGAATTGGTTTCCATCGATATCACCATTAAAAATGGCTTGAATTGCCCTAACTTTGAAGAGATTTTGTAATGAGCTAGCTTGAAAAATGGCGCCAAGTCCAAGTTTCTAGTGTTAGTTTCACTTCTAAAAAGCCAGAAGTTATATTAAAATATAGATACTTACAAAGCCTTTTGCTTCTTCTTGCGAATTTTACCATCTGCAAGCTTGCAGTCATCTTTGGCGTTCAAATCAGTCATGTTGTTGGGGGGAAAAAATAATCCTGGCATTATGCTGCACCTCGACGCACGACGGTTGTGCCCCAGGAAGCCTCCAAGCAGCGAGTGCCGGCTCGCCGCCTCCACCGCCGCCTTATATCGAGGCGGGCGGCCCCGCGAGCTGGCCCGAACCGAGGTGTTTATCGTGTAGCCTCATCGCCAGCTCGGGAAGTTCCCCTTTTCTTCGGGGCCTGGTGACGTGGGTCTCTTTGAGAAAGAAAACAGACAGTGGTGTCTCGTGGTTGAGGCTCAACCGGATGAGACTGAATCGGTTTGGGTTTGTGTTTTTGTGTCTGTGTATGTTACCCCAAAAAAAAAAAAAAAGAGAGAAAAGAGAGAGAAAAAAAAAAAAAAAACCCTTCCCACCACCCTAGAACTTCAAATTCTTGTCCCTTTCTGATTGGTGCCTTCAAACACGAAGCACTTCTTGGTTTGATCAAATGTCCTCCTGCTATTACAGTTTCATCTTGACTAAGTTCACCTACTAAGTGCCTGACATAGCAGCTCTGTTATAAAAACCAGCATCTTACATTTGATTTAATGAAAATGGTGGAATATTAGGGGGAAAAAATACTTTGCCAGTGTCAAGGCTCCATATTCAAAAAATATTTGCAAATCATGTATTAGTTATGATGGAAAATGGAGTATTTTGAAGCATCTGTCTTGTTTAGGTACATTATATAGGGGAAGTTTTGTTTGATTGTGTAGTTCTGCCTAAAAGGGTTCTACACTTGACGAATTTAGTTTAATTTTTCCATGTCAGATTATTTGGACACTTGTTGCCTTGTAATTTTAAGTGTATTAGCATAGGATAAGATTGTTTTAAGTCCAAGAGCTGTTGTTTATAGAGGCAATATGAGCACTACAATGTATCTGAGGCAGACACATTTTACTCATATACTTGTGTTCTACTATGAAGGTTCCACCATTAGTGCAGAGCAAGATGAAGAAGTCTCACTTGGGGGAGAGAAGGAGATGGAAATTGGCATCATTTATCTTTCTGGGTTGATGACTGAGAAGATGAAGTACTTGATCTGGTTCCCAGGTATCCCAATATTTGTGATTTCTGGAAAACCTCAACGATGTGACCTCATTAAGCTGGGCAAGCAATTCGGATTTCTCACAAAGAGCTTCCAAAGGACTTGTACAGAGCTGCATATGCTTGTGCTAACAGAGAGGGTGCTTGCATATCATGGGTTTGGTGGTAGATTGTGGTGCTGAGGGAGACAAAACCACACGCGGGACAGGCTGGTTAAGCCTGCGTCGAGGTGGCTACAACCACCTCAGAGGCCGGTGAGGAGGCTGGGGGTCCCGTGTGTGTTATCAGTGACACGAATCTGCATGCGGAGGCTGTACGTCAGGAAACATTGGTCTCATGTCATCAGGTAGATATGACCTTTGTATAGGAGGATTTAGGTTACTATCTTCCCCACAACCTGCACGTACTCAAACTAGGCTAAAACGGAAGGGAGAAATGTTATCAGCACCCTGTTTCATCCCTAGCATGCTGATTTTGGATGTATGATGTGGTGCCAAGGGGACTGAGTTTCTTTAGGTAGCAGCTGTTTTCAACTAACCAGTGGGAGGATTACAGAGAAGCTGGACTCAGGCTCTTCTCAGAAGTGTGCAGGAGGAGGGTAAGGGGCAGAAGACCCAAGTTACACCAAGGAACCCCTTTCCTAGGGAAAGAAAAGAAAAGATCAGTGAGAAGAATGAAGCAGAGAGTTCAGAGAGTTTGTGCTGTCTATGTCCTTGGAAGCAGTCAAAGAACAGCGGAAGCCTTGAGCAACTTGTCCTAATCTTGGAAGTTGTTCCCACTTGGAGCAGGAGTTGAACTAAATGATCTCTGGAGGTCTCATCCAACATAAACTATTCTGATTCTGTTCTATAATAAGGGCCTTTTTTTCTTCAGATGCTTGATTTTGTTTTATTTTGTTTTTTAAGTAGTCTAAGATATTAAAAAGAATCTGTAACAGACATAGTGCAGACATGGGCCACAAATGCTCTATTTATATATTCTAAGAGTATAGACAGATTTAATCTATTATCAGGACAGGAGTAATGACATTTTATTTGCCACAGAAAAGGACATCTATTGCCCTATTTGAAATGAAACAACTACCTTTCACTTGGCATGTTAGGCAAGATCTATGCAAGTTACAGGTGTAGCTTCAGACCTTCTCCTAGAACAGAATTACCTGGCTACCGCAAGGATGTTTTATCATCTCCTTCTTGCAATAAATGGTGTCCCAAGTAAACAAGGAGCACTGTTCTTGTCACATGCAAGTGACACTTCTGTTATCCTTCACTTGAATTATATTTTCCAGGTGTTTTATTTGGAAGGAGGGAATCAGATACTTGGGTAATAAACGGTGTGGAGTCTGGAGGGTGAAACAGACTCCTTTTGCTGTGAGTTTTGGCTTTGCTATTTTCTTAAAGGATTTTGCAAGTAGGTTTTTGCCTTTGTTTCTGATGTAATACATGAGTTATCTTGGCTTATGTATGACCTTCTTGTGAGTCTGAAATTTTTGTTCAGCTTCATCGTCTATGACTATACTTTTGACATCCCTAAGGGATGTGACATATTCCTTTTTTTGATAATGTTGTTCTGAATGCACTCCAGGATAATGTGAAGGTAGTAGATATAAACAGAAATTAATAGGAGCTTTTTTTGGCTGAAATTTCTACAAGTTAGGGCAAGTTTTGAATACATGAAAGGACAAGTGTACTCAAAGTGTCTATTTGCAGAAGGATAGCATATAGCCATTTAAAAGCTATATACTTTTTTGTATGTGGGGCATATAGCGGCCATTGCCTTTAGGATTCTGTCTTTACTAGCTTGGAGGAAGTTGAAAAGGAGGTATAGGTGAAGTACGGGATGGTAGAAAGGAAGAGTTATGGTTACCAAGCAGAGGAGAGAGATGAAATGGCCTGGTATTAGCTGTCATTCTCATGAAAATGTGTCATTTTCATGTTCTAAATCTCTCACACCCTTAGTACTTCTAAAATTATGTGTTGAGATTCTAAGTTGCCATTTGTGAGTTACCTCCAGTACATCAAATGAGTAAATCTCAGTCTCTGTTTTTTTGGGCTGCTTCTCTTCCTCATCTGTGTGCAAAGAGGACAATGTTGATTTTCTCATTCACTCATGTTGACAGAACCAGAGGATTGGGCCCTGTATTTACAGATAAAGTTAAAAACTTGGCAAAACCTTGAGCAGGAATACTTTATAATAAACCTCAATCTATTTCATTGAGAAATAAATCTTGAACTTCCCATTTGAGACAGCAAAAAAAGAAAATGTGAATAATACTGTGATAAACAATTACTTTCTTCCGCTGACTAACTTTTGTTTTCAAGTCATACTTCTCTCTTTTGATGGAATATTGAACTGACTGATTCACTCTTCCTGGGCATGGTTATCTACCTTTAAGACTTTTTTTTTTGTTGAGTCTAGTGGGAATTATTTTATTCCAAGAATGGGAAAAGTGTCTCCAAAACCTGCATGTGTGTATGATTAAGTGAAAGGAAAAAGAGAAACTATATGCATGATAGGAATGGCAAGAATTTTTCTGTGACAATTTGTGCTTGGCCTCTGTAGACCACAGGATAGCAAGAAAAGGCCTGTATGGAGTTTCTTAGATTAGAAGAATTTTGCTGGCTATGAATATAGTCATTGTGGAGAACCCTGATTTGAGAAGCAGTCTAGAGACTAAAGTCTCTAGATGGAATAGATATTGGTCCCCTTCAACCTCCAGGATTTTATCATTCTGAATATACTAGATTGATCTCTGCAGTGATTAAAGTGCTAATTATTCTTAAAATACAGTTAAAATGTTTAGTGCCTTAAAATTTTATGTGCTTATCCATACTGGATATATGAATCTCCTATATTCAGATTCATTAACCTTGCTTCCTGTAGGCAACATGGTAATCCAGGCTCTGGTCAGATTAAACCTGATACCATATACAATAGTGAGGACATAAAAATAACTCTGAAAAAATTCTCAGAATTCTTTTATTTATTTATTCTTGTTTGTCCATTACTGATTAGTAGTAGACCCATTTCTTTCAATTCCTACCATCTTAATTTCCCTGCTTTGCTCTACTTTGTGGAGGAAGGCTGTCAGTTGCTACTTGAATGTTTTCTTTTTTAATAATTATTGGTGTTTTATCTGTTCTCATCACAGTAAATTGCAAAAAGTGTATATTGAGCCTGATAATTTTAAGGGCTTATTAGAGGAACCCTGTAACTTGATTCATACTGCTTTTTGTCCTAAAGTTGGCATCATGTCTATTTAATTCCATGTTTAAAAAGACCAAAGAGGAAGGCTTTGGGAGAAGGGTTTTGTTTTGCTTTCTCAACCAGTAACAGTAGCACAGTTGGCTACAAACATCTGCATTTTAATGTTTTCCAAGTCTTTTGTTAGTATGGTTCTGAGTAATTCAGCAAATACCTTAATAGGCAAGAAAATGCCCCATATGCAAAGAAGAAACTTCCAAATGCTTGCTAATATTCTACCTAATCTTGTTTCTGTGTGTTCTTTTCCATCATTTTCAGCAATTACTTGGTAGGTAGAGTGCAAAGGAAAGATGAAATGTGAGAGAATTTCCAAAATTACACCACTGAATAAGTTCAATGAAGTTCAAGAGCATGAAAAGTCCCAGAAACTCTCCACATCTCCGTTCCCCATAAATTATTTCATCTTCTCCTCCACCTCCCTTCTGTTTCTAACAGGCCTTGCTCTTATATCCATTCTGCTCCTTAGCTCTGCTGGTTTCTGCATGGCGCCTTTGGGCAAGCTCTTAATTCCCTTGCTGGCCACTGTGCCGTCCGGCCAACCTGCACCGACTCTTGCCCGTCCCAAGGGCTGAGCTTGAGCCCAGCTATGAAAACAAGTGATTTCTTTGAAATGCTGCTGTCTTTTACATGACCTAAGGAGGTAAACAACTGATAATCCATCTCATGAGTAAGAGAGGAAATAGAAACTAGTTTCTACATATGAAAGGAAATGGAGCTTATTTTTAAAAAGCAGAGCTTTTTTCCTCTCTATTGAGAAGGGATAATATTCTTTAAAATTGTCTCTTTATATCATGCAGTTGATCTGTAATTAAGTGGACCAGGTTAATATTCATTATAATTTTGTATTTAGCTATTTTGGGTTTTTTTTAATAAGGTCTTGTTTTCTAGAATGAAATTTTGAAGCCACTGAGATTGATAAAAATGTTGGTGCTTACTTTAATGGCCTCATTCTCAATGTGGCACTGATCTGCTTCAGAGCGTTTCGAGATCTGTTTCTTTGGACTTTCAGATGTGTCAAATGTTAGCTTTTATTTCCAGCTAATTCAGTGGAAGTGTTATTTTTGCAATCATTAAGACCCAATCAAAACTGAATGTCTCAGGCCGTCTCATAATGCAAGAGGACATTTATATTTGAAAAATATTCTCAGTTTTAATAGATTACATGCCATTTAAACCACTCTTCCCTGCATCCCTTTTGAAAGCAGAGCACACTGTGGAGAGATTATCACAGATTTTTCCCTCTCTTTTAGCGTCAAAGTATTTCCATAGGTGCTGAGCTCTAGGCCTCTGACTTCAGTGATATTACTCAACTTCTCTATCTCATTTGCTTGTTGTGAGTCACTATTGGAAGTCTCAATTTAAAATGCATAGGTAAATAAAAAAAAAATTACACTTAAAAGAGGTAGAGCATCTAACTTATCCAAAAGGCTGTAGGTTTTTTTTTTTTTCTCTTCAGGGAAATAGTGTTAATATTGGCAGTAACAATCCCATCCATAGTACAGAGGCAGTGCAAGGAGTCGTATATATGCACATCTCATTTACTCTGATACACACAAATCCAGTAACTCTCTTGTTTTCTGGCGATCTTTTATTGAGAATGTAATAAGCTTATAGTTTATCAGAAATTGGATCCTTTTCATTGCGGGGCTTTCCATTTGAAATTAACTGTTTGATTTCTGTGAAACGAGGGGACTTGTGGTTCTCAGCTGCACCGAGTGACACCTGGATCGAAAGAAGCTGCAGCTCGGTGACTTCTGGGTGCTGATGCTGGTGCTTCCTGTGTCTGCTGCTGGGCAGCGCAGGAAATGTGCTCAGCACAGCCTCTCTGGGAAACGCGCCGCGCTTCTCATTACCTCCTCCTCATCTTCATTTGCCCTGATGTAGCGAACCCGCCTTTCTCATGTTTGTTATTAAGCAGAAAAGTGCAAAAAAAAATTGCCTGAGCAGCAGCGTGTGAAAGGGAGTTTGCTGAACACAGCACAGCAAACTGAGGCGTTGTACTTGAATGCAACGTAAATCTTGCTTTTGCATCTAGCAGGCCTCAGCGTCGCCTAAATCTTAGTGGAAAAGAATCATCCAGCTTATTTTTCAGTTTTCTAATAATAGTCAAATTTCCTAACTGAATTATCCCATGCAGGGCAGCTTTTTTGCTTTGGCAATAAAAACACTCGGAAGGGGCATGATTTCATCCCAGGGTGGTCTGAGTTTCATGGAACCTGCTCATTGAGAAAGCATCCCTTCGAGCAAAGCCAAAGCTCAGCTAGAACTGAGAATTGCAAGGGACATGAATAGCTAGAGCTTTTCTACCCCTGCATAAGTAGTAGAAGGCTAAAGAAAAATGTGGTGTGAGGAGAGCAATTTAGTGACTGCAAATGTAGCTGCGGACAAGGTACTTGGTGTGATCTTTGTGGATAAGGATTGAGTCAGGGATGATCTGAGAGCACTTGGCAAGATGGGCTGCATTTGTGGGTGCTGTGAGGTCTTGCCTGCTGTTTGCCATCATCTTTAAAAGGTCTTGGAGGTCAAGCACCTCTTGGGAGATGCTCAGTGAGTGCAGGAAGGCAAATGTCAAAACCACCTTCGAAAAAGACCAAAAAAAAGTCTGAGGAGCTGCTACTACTACTGTCTGGAGGAAAGGCTGGACAGCCTGACTTGGATCCATGGTAAAACTGTGTAGCTAGTCCTCTGAGAGCTAATTTCTGGGCATATGAATTGAGAACGGTCAGTATGGGATTGTAAACTGTCAATCACCTGCTTACCTTCTGTAGTAAAATGATGGATGAGTAGAGGATGTCTTGATAAAGTGAAGTAAGAGTCTTTTGACACTGCACCCAAGTTAGGACACTTGCATGTGACAGATGAAAACCATGTGGTTAAAAGCTGTTTGGTCAGGCTCAGGGGATAGCGGTTGATGGAAGCACCTGGAGGGGCAGTAGGAGGGGAGCTCAGATGTTTACATCTTTATTGGTACCTAGCACTTCTTGGGCCACCTCGAGTGCTCCATCCAGTGCTCTGAGGAGACTGAAAAGTGCTGTTAGAGGCAACTGTTTGCCATGAGCCAGGCAAGGAAGACACCTTGGTTCCCTTTCCTGCTCTTTATACTGACGCTCCCCTGCTGTCTGCTCTGAATGATCAGGATGTGCGCAGCAAAAAGGCTTGGATTTCCTTGTACTTGTTTTACCTGCTGTTTTACACAGGATCTTGACATTTCACAAACTATACTATAGAGACAAAGACTGTCCATTCTGTTAGCCTGTCTCCCTGCATTTCCGTACGTCTCATATTTATTCCCACAGAGCTTGGGCTGCCTGGGGAGATTGTTAGATTTCTAGTGTTCAATAGCTGCTGCAAAGGAAGTGCTGAAATGGGAAGGATGAAAATAGGCAATGCAGCAGTGAGAGAGTCCCGCTGGAAGCCTCTCTGCAAGAGGAGGCTGCTGCTCGTGAAGTGCTGGCACCTCCGTGTGCTTAGGGAATTCCAGCTGCCAACTGCTTTATTTCATCCCTGGGAAGAATGTGTGCAAAGGGATTATGGTGCTAGTTTAGTGGATTTCTTTTAAAAACAGAACTTCTACTCAGATACCAGAGAACAGCATTTATTTGTAATGAACCAGTGAGTTTACATTTGACAACTGTAATATCCCTCAACTTATTCCTCAGCATTACCAATAGCAGCTGCGTTTCAGACCTGCCTCCTCAGAATGCTCCTCTGGGGGCTCAGCAAAGCCTTGGATGCCTGTATTTGAGTAAAAATAGCCACATTCTTCACATATCTTCTTATGGAGTGGGGTATACTGCTTGTATAGGTGCTAAGGCTGTATAAGTACTCTGAAAAAGCACTTATCTGCCTTTTTGGATGCCTATGTCTCTAGCTTCTATGTAAAGTTGGCGAGGAAATGACTTTAATTTCTTCTGAATCACAGGGCATAGAAAATTGGGCCTCTGCTATTTAAAACCACTGCAGAGTTCCTTACCAAATCTGGAAATCTACAGGTTTTGGTTAATCTAAATGCTAAATATAATCTTTAATCAAAGGAATTGGGTGGTTACACCCTTAGAATGGATTTTCCCAACACGTTGTCATTAAAACACCAACATAATAATCATGGCAAATCAGTGGTAAAGCCATCTGCTATGGAGTGAGAACTCAGCACTTTAGCCTTCCTCCTATGAGTGTCCATCAAAAGGCAAGGAAAAGGTGCTGCTTTGTGGGAGCTGTGTGTTGGCAGGCCTGGAATTCCCCAGGGACTGAGCGCCGTGCGCTTTGCTGCTGCCCTACTGTAAACCAGGTGCGTTTGAATATATGTGAGCATTTCCTTCTGGCTTTCAAGTGAACTCGAAGATGAGACGAGAAGGAAGCTCAGTAAATATGCAAACGATAACGCAAACCGGAGGGCAGGTTGTGTGCGAGCAGCAGAGGATGTCGGCCGCTGAGGTTCGTAGGAAGAAGAGTTTTGCTATGATCCTACCGAGTGCTCTTGCACCGTTCTGAGTTGCTTTGAAAGCAACGATGAAAGTCTGATGCGTTTTCTCCTAACCTCAGCTTAAGAAATGAGGCCTGGAAACCACAGGATCACTAAGTCCTTTATGAGGATGGCTTGTCTTATTGCTTGGCACAACCTGGCTAGTGTAAAAGGAGCTAAAAAAGAGTCTGAGGCTTTTTCTTTTAAATATAGTTTGTTTCATTAGTGTGAGATGTGTTTGGATAAGTCTGTATGTGTGTCTTTATCTCCGATATCCATTTAAGTATAGCAGTGGAGCAGCTTCTTTCTTTCTATATGATGTATAAAGGCATCAGGAATGTTTGCAGCAGGCAGGTCTGTTCAAAACATTAGCTGTTAAGACATATTTGTAGGTCTGTGTGTTTTATTACTAATGTTACTTAAAATAGCTTAATAATTTCCAAGTCCTCTTTCCAACAGAGTTTATTCTTGGTTTTCATTTAAGCCCTGGCCCTCATCTTCAACATTCATACAAGGTATTTGAAACATATTGTGTCCAGTGACAGAAAAACAGCAAACCAAAGTCAATACTCCAGCTACATACTGAAGGATCAAGATAACAGGATATTATTCTATATAGAAGTTCAGGTATTTTGAGCTGTCTAGGATCTGCTGATACTTTTCAACTTTACTCTAAGCTCAGATTACTTAGAGGCTCTCCTTTGTTAGGGGAGGAAACTGAAGATGTCTTGATTTTAAGTATGACTTTCTCACTTGTCACATTTATGTCCTTGAGATGTTGCACTTGCTCTGTTTATCTTTCTGAAAACTGCAGGGTAGTCCCCAACCTATTTGCTTACAGTGAAAAAAGAAATCAGACGTGTTAACAAGGCATTCTGAAATAAAGTCAGTTAGGCTGAAGGACACCAGGATATCCCCCTTAACTGTACTATTAAAAGAGGCATTTCTCAACTTTCAAGCTTTGTTTTCCTTTTTTTCTTTTTTTCTCCTCTCCAGTTCAAACTTCCTTCCTCTCATCACTGTTATTTAGGAGGAAATGCGTTAAGAAGTCTATTACATTTTTTGCTGTGCTTCTGAAAGGCAAAACAGTAAAGCAAAGACATCCTGGATTTGTTATATGGATTGGGATCTAGAATCAAAATGACTGAAGACAGATATTCAGCAAAAAGAAAACTAATTTTTGAGATGAGTAATGAACAACAGTCTCTACTTGCACCAAAAGAATAGTGATAAACAGTGGAAAATTACTGACTGATTTGCTTCTCCCATTGGAAAAAGGGAGGATTTTTCCTCCTCCATGGTTATTTTCCGATAGCAAAATGACATGTCATACCACTTATTTTTAAGCTATTTCCTGATTTTGAAAAAATTCTTACCTCATGGTGCAAGATCTTTCCTACTGTATGATTTTGTTTGGTTACCTCTTGCTTAGGAGATAAAATATGGCAGATTCCGCCCCCCACCTCCCCCAACATATGGTAAACATTGCTGCTTTGCAAATAACACAAGAGAAACCTGCTGCAGAAGAAATGGTGTAGTCTCTTTTCCTTGATATGGCCGTTCTAATTTTGACCACCAAGGATGGTGTAAGCAGAACCTATTGAAAGGAAGGTACAACAAACCTCACAGAATATTCAGTGTGTTCTTACTGTATTCTTATCTTTCATGCAAATCAACCCCTAAAAATCCAAGTTAGGCTGCAATAAAAGAGAGAGCAAGAGGACAGACCTAGTGCTTGCGTCATGTGAAGCTCAGAATAATGTTTGCATATCGTTCTCAGTGGGTCTTTTTCTTCCTATTGTAGTGAGATTTGTGTTTTACAAGCCAGCACTTTTCCCTTTGATTCCTCTTACGTTCATTGAGTAACCAAAAGCACTTTCACTTGTCATCTCGTTTAATCTCGCTGCGTGTTGCTATGGAGCCCTCCAAATATTAGGGAGCTGTGGTATAACAATGGTCAAGGTTGCACATGGTTTCCAGTCACAGAACAAAACAATTGGAAAAATATGATCCCAGAACCCAAAGGATTATTACAGAGCTCAAAATATTACAACACATGGGACATATAGTTTACAAAGTGTCTGATCATACTATTGAATGAGGATGATATTTACCTGATGCACCCGTTGGCAGGCTCGGTTCAAGACCAGACGTGTTTTGAGTATATTTACCATGTCTGCAGCAAATGTCATTTCTCTGAACTTTACTTTCTCGCTTTCACTGGCTCTTGCTCACACCTGTTTCCTTTTTATCTAACTTGTGTTTTACCTTGTATTCATTTAAAAAAAAAGTAAGACTATAGAAAATGTAAGATAAATTCTTTAAGCCGTTCTTCTCTGAAGCCAGACAACCACAAGATGCAACGCGGCTCTATATATGCTGCTTGCATTTGCAAGGAAGAGTGAGGTGACAAGACACTAGGACAAGTAAATAACAAATGTATGTAAGAAAAAAAATATATAAAATGAAGTTGTAATTCATCTGGATTTATTTATTTTTCATTTAATGATCATCAACCTTTGCTTCTCATCCTGTTCTCTGTCTGAGCAGCTGCACCAGGAGTCCCAAAAAGCCTTTTTGGCTCAGCTCTATTACTGCAACACACTCTAAAATGATGAGTATGCAGAAGACTATGGGCCACGAGGTAGCAACTACAACAAACTAGTGGGTAAGAGAGGGAAAAATAAAGGAAGGAAAGGGTGAGAAGATGCTTCCTGCTTATTACTTGCAGCTGTGCTTCAGAGAGGCCAAAGCCTGTTTTTTTCTCAGGTCAGTGGCCTTCAGTGAGGGGAGGAAGAAGCTGTTGGCTGGCTCATTTTCTCTCTAAACTTGAGAGCAGAATTTAGCTGGGAGTTTCCTTGTGTTCACTGAAGCTTCCTAGGAAACTAACAGAAGAAAGTCCAGTGCTGTCCTCAGTCTAGTGCTTGCCAGGCATTCTAAGAATGTGCTGTAAAATTTTGGAAGTGAATAATGGTTCGTAGTTTAAAACTTCTGGGTTTTTTTCCCTTCTGTTTTTGAGGGTAGTGATGACGTCTATTATCAGGTTGTGGCTCCAGGAGCAATATGGAAAACGTAACATGCTCAACGTGCACATCCATCTCCTTTTGTGTGATGTGGAGCATGGCACTGGGCTCTCGAGTATCCTAGGGCTGTTGTGGGCACTCGCACATCTGCAGCTGCTATCCCCAAGGGCCAGCAAGAGGAAACCACTTCAGAATGAGTGGTTTTCCTGTGTCTGTGCACTGTTCATCAGCCTTTTTCAAGAGCTACCTGATTTTTTTCCCCACTATTGGGATAGCAGAGGAGCTGTAGTGTACAACTAATTCTTGAGATTCAAGACAAAGCCATGGACAAGATTCTTTAGCATAAACTTCATTCCAGTTCTACAAATCTACCATTTATTTTATTCATTGCATGGGCATGGCCTTTTTCTGTTGATTCTCCTGCTCTACTTTCTTCTACAGAAATGAACCCAAGAGCCTTTGCTGGGATCTCTGCTTAGTTGCTGTCTTGCAGCTGAATATTTTGCAGAGGGCAGATGAGGAATTTCTTTGTAGCCTTCACTGTTTTGTAAGATGCTCTAGAAATGCATAAATATGTATTAACAACCACTAAGAGCTTACTCCTTCAGTGAGAAGTACTGATCTTATTTCAGAAGCATAGAAGAGGAAGTCACTTGGCCATGGGCCATGAGAAGCCTGCATCTCCGTTAGAGTCTCATTAGAAAGCTTGTTCATCATTCTCAGTAGAGTGCATTGGAATTTTTCAGTGTAGTTTCTCGTTAGAAATGTTAATAAACCCCGCAATATTTACCAGGAATTTAATCTCAATGTAACTTTTAACTTTAAAGACAAGTTCTGGTTAATAGAAAAGATCATCTTGGTCAACAAGCTCTCGGCACAGACTTGTGTGAGGTCCATTCTTATGCTCTCTTCTGCTGGTCTTGTTCATAAGCTAGCTGTGCTTCGCATCAGTTATTCTGTCTCTGCTAACAGAATTAACCTTACAGGGGACTATTAAACCTAACTGATGCCCATTTTTCTCTTTAACGTGGTCAATTTGAGGTCAACCCCTTGCAAATATTGTTTTCTCAACAGATGTTATTATATAAGCCATGTGCTGAGGGTGAGCTGCATAGAGGCCACCACGAGCATCAATAATGCCCTATTCATCTTTACATAGACTGGGAAAGGTATTGGGAATAACTGGAACTTGTTTTAGCATTAGAGAACTGGAGGAGGACCAGTACTTCCTGGATAACCACAGTGGATTTATGTAATTTATTTAATATAGAGTTCTGGCTAGCTGTTGACAATGATTTTTACAACTGTGTATTTTATATAGGGGAAAGAGAGGGAAACTGTCTTTTATTCCTGAATACAATTTAAAGAAAATATTAAGGAGTTACGACAGACATTCAGACATGATGTTCTGGAGAGTATTGATTTTTAACTCCCAACACATGGCAGTACATGCCAGCACACATTTGCCATGCAAAAAAGGCAGCCTGTGAATTCCTGGAACAACTGCTGAGATGGTGGTATGAGACACTTTCAGTGTGACTGGTGTGGGCCAGGGAAAAAAAAGAGAAATTGCTAGATGATACTGTAGGCCCTTGGGTCTGCAGAAGCTGAACTCAGTCATTAAAGATGCTCTTTAAAAGCATCTCTGTAACATTTCTGAAGTTTTATAGCAATGTGAGGTTCTAAGGCTGGAGATTCTTGTGGTAGATTGTATATAGAGTGGCAGCCCCAGTTGGCTGCGCTTTGCGGTCCCATGTCACATGTGAGACTGCACTAGCATCTCAAATCCTATCTTCTTCTCAAAGAATTTATCAAATGGTTTGCACAGCCTTAATTTCTTTTGACCATCTAGAAAATATTTTAAAATTAAACAAAACTAAAATGAAATGAATGCATTGATAGAACTGATGGGCACCTGCCAACATTCACAGAGCATCATCACATGATACTTGGCCCCATCTAGTTGCAATTTTGAGTGGAAATAGAATGATGTTACTTGTAAAATCAAATTTTCATTCCAATAGATACTTATTTTGACAGAGATAAACTTCCTAAATGTAACCATGTACAGGATTAAGTATCTAAGCAGATTAAAGACATTTGGAATTGGTGGAAATGTGGTCTTGTAGGGACATGGTAGAGGAAAGATGGGCTTGCTATGTGAAAACAGGAATCAAGTTGTTATAGGAATCAAGTTGTGCGTTTTGAATGTAAATACATTTTGTCTGCTTTTACTTGACTCATAGCTATTGTGTTATAAAGTTTCATCTTATAAATCAATTTAAATCAATGAGACACAATTTCACTTCCTAAGAGCATGTTGCATGAAAGAACATGTTTGATACCAGAGGACAAGATGGACAGATATGCAGCATCGTGATTCAGGGCATCTTAATCTGGACATTTGCCTAGTATCATCAATATTTACTGCTACAGCAGTGAGATTGCTATGAGAAAGCAATTAGGAGAAGGAAGCAGATCAGTTCTTAGAGACAAAAGTAGCCGAGAAGTCTGTTAAAGTGATTGGAAGATAGTGGTGGGTTTTTGTCATTTTTTTCGCCTTCTCTCTCTCTCTCTCTCTCTGTCTCTCTGTCTCTCTCTTCCTGTAGAGGTTGTATAGAAAGAAGGTGATTTCCCACCACTAGAGGCTTGTGATCTGTTTAAGTAAAGTTTCATTGCTTGCAAAATGAGGGGTCCTGTGGTTGCTGAATGGCACTTTAGCAAAGTGGGCCCCAGTTCCAGGGCTGCCACAGATTTCCTGCGTGAGTTAGAGCAAAACTTACCCTTCCTGTGTCCACATGCATGTGCATTTGTCACTGTCTGAGACGCATGTAGGGTATCTGAAAGCATACAGGAGAGTGGCAAGTATGAGACAGGACTTGTGGGAGCCATGCCATGAGTCTGGGTGTGATGAATGAAGATGGGGTAATGTCTGAGGGGGTATCAGATGGTGCTGCATCACTGCATGTAGGCAGCTGAATTGAACCTTCTGTCTCTTTTTTTGGTGTCTTAAAATGAGGAAGGCAGTTATTTCTTGTTCCAGTTCTGTTTCTGCCTGTTCCTTGGGTTGTGGAGTTAGGTTTTGAGAGGCTCTACATGATATATAAAGATAATGTTAATGTAACACCCTAGCTACAGAAACACCAACCCTTCTTCCACCTTCCATCAGAGGGCTAGTGAAGGATGTGCAGTTCCAAATGGACCTGCAGCACATTGGCTGCTGGTCTTAAAACCCAAATCCTCAAATTAATTTTGTTACAGAAAAAAAGCTGAAATTAACTTTGGCCTATTTTCTTGTGTACAAATACTAATTTTGAATT
>JAUBOD010000770.1:2436127-2447527 GCA_032353885.1 Nothura maculosa
GCACTGCTGGCTATAGGACACACAGTCCTTCTCTTCCTCACACCTTCCAAGCTCCTGGTCTGCCCTGTCTTGGTCCTTGAGTGTTGCAGGCACCATGGCAGCACCATCCCCAGGCCAGCTCCAAACCTGCCCTCAGCAGAGCCATCGTGAGCACGGCTGGTGCAAATGCAAAGGACAAGGGGCAGCAGAAAGGGCCACAGCACTCGGCGGCACATCAGAGCCTTCCCCTCTCGCTGCTGCAGGTGGGAGCTTGGATTCCCCTCGCAGGCCCTCAGCCCCTACACAAGGGTCTGCTCCTGCTTCTCATTACTCTACCAGACGTGTTTGATCTAATGGCTTCTACAGGTGGCGTGGGGCACAAGCGGGCCCGGCTGCAGTTGTCAGCTGTCATCCAGAATCAGAGTTAATCCAGGAAAGCAGTAAAAATTAGTAATGTATATTGCATTCCTCCAATGCATACGTTTTCCATTAGGTGATCTTCCATCCTCTCGGCGCACAAAGCAAAGCCTGCCCATGGCAGTCAGTGTTTCTGACTCTGAAAAGCAAGGCCTGGTCGTGCCTGGAAATCGGATCTCGGCTCCCGCATTCCTGGACACACTGTCTTTGCAGGGAATAGTCTCCCACCTTCAAACCCAGGCAGCAGATGCTGGCCACATGCAGGGCTGGTTTTGTGGCTTCCCAGCCCCTGCATGCAGGGCCAGGAGCCTCCACAGCAGCAGTGCTGCCCAGCGTGCAGCTCTCCTGCAGCTCTCCTGCAGTTCTCCTGGTTCTCCTGCAGCTCTCCTTGCTGTTCTGCAGCTCTCTTGGTTCTCTTGCAGCTCTTCTAGGTGCCCTGGACCCTTTGATCTAGCAGACGCCCGACTCTTACTTAATCTCTCTTTTCAGCTCAGCTTTAGAGCGCTGGCCCGTGGGGCTCACGCTGCCTTTCCCTTTTGCAGAGAACGTGATCAACGGGCAGGACTACGAGGTGATGATGCAGATCGACTGCGAGGTGATGGACACGAGGATTCTGCACATCAAGAGCTCCTCCGTGCCGCCCTACCTGCGCGAGCAGCGCCGCAACCACAGCGACACCTTCTACAGCTCGTCCCCCTCCGTGCCAGAGACGCCCCACGCCCTCAGGGCCATTGTCAAGTCCCTGCAGTAGCTCTTTCAAAGGGTTTTACTGCTCTGGTTGTTTTTAAAAGCTATTTAATTCTCTTCCTGTCTAACGCCCTCCTGAGCGGCAGGGTCTGCTGCAGCACAGCCCACCCTGCGGCTCGCCAGCCCTGACCCCAGCCCGGCTGCGCCGAGCCCTGGAAGCGGCTCCCGCTGAAGTCGGCCCTGCCCTGGCCACAGAGCCGTGCCGCTGCTCCCAGTTTTCCAGGGCTGGGCCTGGGGCTTCCCGCAGGGAAGCGCGCGCAGCCAGCAGCGCATCGCCCGCTCTAATGACTTCAGCATGTCATGGCCCCCCTCCTCCAGAGCTAGCACAGGGGATGAGCAGTGTGCCAGACACTTGGCTCTCCTTCCTTGTCTGAACCGCTCACCAACTGGTGGGTTTCTTTTTTTACTATTATTATTATTATTATTATTGTTTGCGTGTATAGCTGTTAGGAAATGAGAGTCAGCACCGCCCAGAAGACACGAGCCGCTCGAGGAGGAGGTTGGTGGGGAGGCAGGCGCCTCCGCAGGCTGCTCCGCTCCGTGCGGAGCGCTGCCCTTTGCCACGTAGTCAGCGCGAGCCGCGCGGCCCCGGCCCCCCGGCGCTGGGAAGCCGCGCACTCGGCCCGGGCTTTTGGCCGCGCTCCTCGCACCGGTTCCATTTTCCTGGCCCCGGCCCCACCTGACCGCGGGCCAGCTCGCGCAGGAGTCGAAAATAACCCCCCCGGCCGTGCCCTGACGAGAGGCAGCCGGCCCCGCGCCGCGCTGCTCCCCTCGTGGGGCGCCGCCGCGGGCGGCAGCCCGGCCCTTGTGCTGCCCTGGTGCCTCCGATGTGCTTGGGGTGCAGGAGCCTGGCACAGAGGGGGCACTTGGGGCGCTGCTGGCTGCCCCGCAGCCTCATCCTGTCACCTGGAGGCTCCGGTGGCAGATGGCACCTTTGGGCCCTCTCCTCAAGCGTATGCTCCCTGTCCTTTGCACTGAAGGCAATAAAGTGGTTCTTTCTTCACTACTATTGCTTCCCTGGTTGATATTCATCTCATTTGATTCACCCCAGTTTTTGACCTGGTGGCTCCAAATGCCTGGTGCATCCTGCCCTCATCACCTCTCGCCTGCTGTGCCCTTGTGCCCAGACCCAAAGAAAGCCCCAGAGAGCCGCCACGGTACTTGCTCTTTTATTATAAACAGCGGGTAAATACAGGAAGCTGCCGGGCGAGGAAGGGCAGTGGGCAGTGGCCAGAAGGGCCGGGAGGGGAGCAGGGCGGGAGGTGGGCTGGGAAGGGGCGCACACAGAACAAACCAACACAGATCATCTACACGTATTTACACAGGCTGCTGCCGCGCGGGCCCCAGGCTCCGAGCCCAGCGCTCCCCCCGGCCCATGTTGCTGGGACGGGGGGGATGGAGGCGGCAGGGGGGAGCCCCAGAGAGGGTCCCTGGCATCAGTGCCAGCCGAGCTGGGCTCGCCCTGGGGGATGCTCCAAGAGAAGGGGCATTTCCCTGCAACACGTGCACCCTCCTCCCGGCCCAGCCGACATCAGAATCCCACTGGGCCCCGCCGTGTGAAGCAGAGGGGCCAGCTGTGCACCAGAGCCTCCGTTTATTGCTGGTTATTTTCCTGTTAGAGACTCCCCGGGCAGGACGCTGGAGAGCCGGCTGGGCTCTCCCCTCCTGCAGGAGCAGCCCCGCTGTGGGCCGGCACCTCCGCGCTGCCCGCGGGCTCCCCACAGGAACAGAAACAAGGTTGCCCCGCAGGCCAAGGGGCTCAATCTGGCTGGGGATCGATCCACGATCCACCTTATTTTTTTAAAAAAAAGAACAAACCCATCATTTACTCTTTGATTTGTACAAAATAATAATAATAATAATAACAATAATAATAAAAGGTGCTGGTGGCCCCTCACAGCATCCTGCTGTCGCTGGGGTCTCAGTAGGCAAAGATGACGTGGTAGGTGACTTGGTGCCCGTTGTCCCAGGCGTAGAGCAGGCGGTCCTTGGGGTTGTAGTCTATCTGGGTGGTGTAGGCGTACTCGTTCTCAAAGAGCAGCCGCGGGATGATCTGCGTGTTGGTGTGCGTGTCAAACGCGTAGGAGATGTTGGCATTCCTCTTGTTGTAGCTGTCGACGGCGTAGAGCACTCCGCAGATGACAAAGCAGTTCCCGTAGAAGTTCTTGCGCAGCCCCGTCCGCCACGTGGTCTCCTTCTGGGTGCTGAGGTCGGCTGCGTTCAGCTTGCTGAGCACTATCACCTCCTGGTTGAAGCCCTCGTAGCTGATGGCCGGGTAAATGACCCACAGGCCATTCTCATCCACGGCGAAGTCCACGTCCGAGTGGCCGCGCCACCGCCACGGCGTGGACTCCTCGTAGGCCACGTCATGCAGCATGGCCCAGGCGGCCACGTACCGCTGCTTCAGATCATACTTGATGATGTTGCGCGTGAAGGCCCGGTTGTAGTAGAAGGAGCCATTGTAGACAACATGTCCTGTCCCGATCCAGCTGTAGGGGAGCTTGTAGGAGTTGCTCCAGCGCCCTGGGGGGACAGGGACATTGGGTGGTGAAAATCTCCCTTCAACCTTATGCTCTTTGCCCCATGACAGCCGTTGTTGCTGCCCTCTGCCCTCAAGTTCTGCCAGTGCTCCCTTCCCAGCCACCATCTGCAACCTGTCATGGTGATTTCCTCCCGCTACCTCAAACTCTCCCATGGCCCCAATGTATCCCATCAAGAGCATCTCACCACAATAGCCCCTCTGGGGCTCAACACTGCCCTAAGATAAGCCTGGCAAGAGCCATGGGCAGATGGTCCTGCCCTATCCAACAAGCCCCACCAGGACCCTTGGGTCTGGTACCATCACTGGAAAAGGGCTCCCCATTTCTACAGCTGAAAGGGTCACCAGGATGGCCATGGAAATCAGAGTTTATTTGGACCAGCTGAGCTGCAGCCAGGGAAACACTGGGGACGTGGGGACCAGAAAACAGGCCGGCGCAAGCCCACCTTGTTTGAAGTTGTCGAGGTTCCTGAACTCCACCAGTGTGTTCCCGTAGTAGTAGTTGGTGACGTAGATGCGCTCCTCCTTGGCCAGCGGGTCCTTCATCCAGGCGCCCTCGTTGCGCCCGTACGTGTTCTGCGTCGTGGGCCCCGAGATGGTGGACAGCGTGTCCTTGCAGCGCCCTGCACGAGCACCAGGGGCTTGCCAGGCTCCAGGCAGGGCAGCACCCACCCCCAGCAGCCTCCGTGGCCCTGCTGCTCCCCCGGCCACATCCCCTCAGTGGGGGACGGGCGTCTTCCCACCGGTCGCACTGGGAAGGGGCACCCGCACTCACCGATGATGTTCCTGATGTCCTCCTCCTCCAGGGCCTGCTTGGGGGTGGCCGGGATGGTGGGGCTGGCGGGCATGGCGGGCGTGCTCACCTCCTCCGGTGCTCCCGTGGCAGGGCTCATCCCCACGTCCCTGCTGGCATGCACGGCTTCGGTGGCCGCCGCAGGGCTGGGAATGCCGCCGCTGGCTGTAGGGAGGCTCCCGGCCGCTGCGGGTGCCGCTGTGCTGGCCGGGGCGGAAGCCGTTGGCAGCCACGAGGGCTCAGTGCCCACCAGCTCCATGGAGGCTGTGGTGGTCTGCAGTGCCATGGGGCTGCCCGTGGGCTCGGCGGGCATCAGGGGCTCCGTGGTGGCAGCACCGGCGGCCGGTGCAGTGGTGGCGTCGGCGCCATCGGTGGTGGGCGGCCACCCCACGGGCGCCGGCTTCCTGGCGCCCTCGCCGGCCCGGCTGCTGGGCCTCAGCAGCTGGTCCTCGATGAGCAGGTCCACCGTGTTGTCCCCGCTGAAGAGCTCGTCCGCTGACGAACGAAGGACAGGGCCGTCAGTGGCGGCGCGAGGCCACCATGTCACGCCGAGGCGGGCGGCCTCACCCCGCCGGTGCCCCCTGGCAGCTGCGCATCGCCGCTCCGGGCCGCCCTGCAGTTCCCCACATCATTACACAAGCACAGAACAACCTGGCAAGTGCAGGACTTGCCAAACAGCCAGCGTGGCGGCGACCCAGGCGCATGGCGCTCCGCTGCCCGGCCTGCCAAAGCACCGCTCACCTGGAGCGCTGCACACACGGCGGCCGCGGGGCTGGCACCGGGGCCATTCCTCCTCCCGGGAGCTCAGCCGTCTCCTGAACAGCTGCACTGACCTGACCTCGCTGCAGAGCCGAGTTTGCACAGAAAGAGCATTTGTCTCCTCTTGTGCTTCCAGGAACCCCTGTTACTTCAGGGCTTAGGCCTGTTTTCACTTTGGAAGCAGCGAGTGGCAAACAGCTCGGTGTCTCCAATGCCTCTTTGAAGGCCTCCCTGCCCCAAGGAACCTTCCTCTCCTCTCCTCCCCTTCACCCCCGGAGCCATTGCCACAAACATCTTTACAATGACATCAGGCACGCAGATCTACAGGAATAGCCTACTTAATAAACTTGCATTTAATTTCTGGGAAGGTGCTGATTCTGGGTGTTTTAAGCAGGAATAGTGCCCCATTTCCATAGCTACTATATATTTTCCCGGAATAATACTGTGTCATTCTCCCATGCACATTTCAGAGGCTGGGTGCCCTCATTGCCACTTTCAACAGGGATTTACCAACGGTTCTGCTGCTTTCAGGCAATATTCCCAGCTTTAGCTCCACAACCCACCTGAGAAAATAGAATTTGGTAGTTTCTCTTTCCTCCACTCCATGTTTTCATCTCCCATCTCTGTATTTCCATTCTGCAATTTTGGTTTTCCTGCTCCCTGGCCTCCTTTCAGAAACCACGTCTCCTGGATTAGCAGCTCATTCGTCCCCGCGGTTCCCTAATTTCCCTCATTCCACAGCCGCGCCAGCAACGTCGCACTAAACCTCCACATCCTGCTCTCGTCTTCCCGTCTCCCTCCTCCTGCCGCAGCCTGTAGGCGCTCCTCACTGCTCCCATCCACTCCCACAGTGCCCAGTGGTGGGGTCCTTTCCAGCAAATGATCCCCAACACTCCCATGTCCTCCCTGAGCTGCATTGCCCATGACGGAGCCGCTGGACAAGGCGGCACTGCCCACTCTCCTGCCTTGCCTCAGCCCCGGCCTTCGCAGACCAGCTCCTCATCCTCATCCACATCTCCTTCTGCCTCTAGCCCCTCCTCCTTTCTGCAATGACCCTACGCGCTTTGCCCCCACATTCCAAGGGGACAAGAGGCAGGATTTGAGGGTTGACAAGAGCATTCAGCTGCTGATGACCCCTGCAAAAGGGACCATGCAGGTGGCCACAGAGCAGAGAGGCGAGGGTGCAGCGTAGGTGCTGGCTTTGCCTGCCCCACCGCTAAGCAAGGCAGAAGGATGCTAAGTCAGATGTGGCTACAAACCCAACTCACGCTGCTCCTCGATGTCGTTCTCTGAATCCGTGAAGTGGGCTTTGTAGTAGGTGACCCCTCGGACAATGGTGGGTTTGGAGGGAGGCCGGCTCCTTATGTGCAGTTTCCTCTGCAAGAGCTGCCTTGACTTCTCATCCTCTGGAACAAGGTGAAGCTCTGGGAGAGACTCAACGGAGTTGATCTGCTGAGAGATGGTTTCATCTTTCAGGAATCTTTCTTCATATTTTCCCTGGAAGAGACACAAGAGGTCATTACACGATTGGCCAAAACACACAGCCATGCCTTGGGGGAAGAGCTCCACGCTGGTTCCTGGGGCCAGCCAAGCACCGAGGAGGCTGCTGTGCCCTGCCAAGGTCACCTGCACTGCCTTATGCCATGGGCAAGGCCCGGGCAGCTCGCTGCACGTGCAGGCACCTGAGCCTTGGGCCAGCAGCTACTACATGAGCTAACCCAGAGCAGATCCACTGCCTCCCATCCCGGCCCATTCCCAGCACACACCTGCTGCCCGCGGAGCAGGTGGTGCTCAGGGGAACATTCCCATCTCTGGGACCACAGCTGCAAAGGGTGACGTGATAAAGCCAGCAGAGATAGACTGATGCCCCCTGGGGAAAAGGATGTGGATGTGATAGCAGACACCAGGCTAGGCCCTAGAAGGACACGGTCCTCGACCATTTCCCATGATGTGAGAGAGAAGGAAAATGATCCAATTAGGAGAGGACTGGAGCGAGGCTGGAGACATCTTCGCAGCAGGGCTGGGAGCTCCCTGGGCTCAGCGCTGGGAACCCAGCACTGAGGCAGCCGCTCCCGGCTGGAGGATTTCATCTCATTAAAGGAAAGCGGAAAGACAGCCCGAAACATTGAAGTGACACCCACTTGGCCGAGGGGACAGGCCAGGGCTCCTTTGAAGCCCTGCTGCAATTAACAGCAAGAAAGCGGGAATGTGGGGAAATGAGGTCACTTGGGGTAATAAAATCCCTGCGCTCCGCGCTGCCGCCTGGACGGGACTGGAGCCCCTCCAGCAGTCACTCGATGCCGTTCCCATGCGGAGCCGCCTCTCAGGTTACGCGCAGGGCGAGCGGAGCCTGGCGAGGGGAGGCAGAGCCCTGCGCGTGGCAGCACCGAGGGGCTGCTCCCCTCGGGCCCCTGCAGCACCCCAAAATACACCCCGGGCAGCAGCAAGGAACCGCGGGGACGGCCTGTGGGGAGCGGATGTGTCCCCCACGCTGGACACCGCGGCGCGGCCAAAGCCGCTGTCCCACACAGAGCGGCCACGGCGCGAGGAGCCCGCGGGGACCCCCGGGGCGGCTGAGGCCGGGCCCTGGCGCCAGCGGGACGGCCGAGCCCGTGTGGCGGCCGCGGCGCGTGGGAAGAGGCAGCCCCTCGGGGCGGGGGGCGACCATCCCGGCCCCACGGCCCTGCTAATGAAAGGCTCCGAGCGCTGCCGGCGCAGAGATTCCCAGCGCTTTCCAAGCGGCCCCCGATGACATCACTCTTTCCAAGCAGCAAGGCGGCTCGGCTGCCTCTGACCTCTAAAACCAACAGCGGGCGGGAAGGGGGGCGGCTCGGGAAGCGGCTCGGGAAGCGGCTCCATCCTGCTCCCTCCTCCAGCCCGGCTGCAGCTCCCTTGTGCTGAGAGAGGCAGCCTGGAGCCTGAGGAGCAGAAACAGGCTTGGAAAACAAGCCCGGAGCCTCTGGGTGCTCCAGGGCTGCCTCATGGAGCGTGTGCTGAGCAGGCAGTGCGGAGCTGCTCCCGACACTGGGCACATCTGGAAGCCGCTGGGATGCTCCGTGGGGACGGGGAGCTCTGCAGTTTGCCATGTACCTCCGCGTGCACATAGGCAGCCTCCGCGTCCCGCTGCAGCGAGCCCTCGAGGTCCGCGAGGCTGTTGGTGAGGAGGCTGGAGCAGTTCTCCTTGTCCCGGCGGTGGGGCTCCTGCACATGCTCCTCCATGCCTGCTCCTGCGCGATGGCTCCGCTCCGTGACGTTCCTGGACATGCTCTAGAAGAGCCAAAGCAAGGAAGCTTTAGGGCAGCTTCCCCCTGCAGCTGGAGCTGGGGGTGCTCCCCAGCACCCACAGTACAGCCCGTCTTACCCTGTCCCTTGGGAGCCGGGAGCTCTGCACTCACACCCTGCTCCTCCACAGACCCAGCATCTAAGTTGGCTTCGCAGGGACCCAAATCCACCTCCCCAGGGCGCAGATCTCCAGCTCCCCTGAGCTGTGGGGCCTCATGGAGCAGGGGCCCATGTGTGGGGTCGGACACAGTGCCCGGGGCAGCAGGGAGCACTGCCAGCTCTACGGCGTTCGCGCAGGTCACAGAGCAGCCACTGCCCTGTGGTCCCCAAGCAGCGCGATACGCAGGGGCTGATCCTGCAGAAATACACTCGACCTCTCAAGGAAACATCAAAGCTCCAGGCTGAGGGCAATGGAGAACATGACTGTCTTCCCCAGCACACTCTGGTCCCCACTGCTACAGCTTAGGCCCCTGTTCATCTCTCCTAGGTACTACCTGCAGTCTAGGAGGTTGAAGAGCTTTGTGCCAGCAGACTTCCCCATGCCTTTGTCCTAAGAAGGGGCCTCAAGCCTCCTAAAACTGCCCTTAAGCCTTGCTTAACAGCTCATAAAAGGAAGAGGACATGACAAGCCAAAATATCTCAAGTCTCAGCCTGGCCTCCTTTGCCAGTGGGTTAATGTGGCCTTATCCAAGCATCTCAGTAACTTCAGCTCCTCTCCCATGAAATGAAGGCTGACCAACCCCACTTATGAATCCCACTGCTCCCGCAGGGACCTGTCCCAGCTGGCAGCGGTGGTGTCAGCTCTGCTGGCCTGACCCCAGAGGCAAGTTCTTGAGGCCATCAGTGCACTCAGCTGCTTTGGAGAAAGAGAAGCCCGTGATTTTCCAGCCTCCTGCAAGTTCCAGACACAGCAGCACCCACAGGGCCTTGGCAGCCCTGGCCAGGCACATCAGGCTCTTGTGCCCACTTGGCAAAACCCAGCGCCAGAGCCTGCACTGCTTGTGTTTGAACGGTGGCACCTGAGCATGCTCCATGTTCAGGGATGCCTCCTTTCCACCACACACAGAAAAAGGAGAAGCCAGGGAGGGCAGCGGAACCGGTGTCCCAGGCCAGAGGACAGCAGTGGCTCATTGCACCTCATGGGCAGGAACATTGCTGCGCCCTGGCCAATGCTGCAGCTCTGGGTGAACCTGGCATCCAAGGTACAGAGACCTTGCTGTGGTCTCTGGCCATAACTTCTGGATCTTTCCTCTCTCAGATGACAGCTGCTTTGAATAGATGGCACATCAATCAAAGCATTTTTGCACAGAAACTGGAGGAAGCTCCTCTTGATGCTTCATTTTGAAACCGTGCTGCCATTAATTCCTCCCCAAATCCTCCTCAGCCTTCATGTGTGACCTCGAATTGCCAGCTGAAGCACAGCTGCGAGCTCAGCTCCAGCCTAGAGCAGCGCGTGGCTCTGGCTCAGCCTGGCTGCCTTGCTGGAAAGCCCTGTAGCTCCTTCCCTTCACTGACATTGTTTGTGCAAAATTCCTTATTACACCGGGAACAACTCACCACCTTTCCACAAAAACATCCTCCAAAGCTCATTTAAGACCCTACCCCCACACCACTGTCCTGGGAGACCTACGGTGGCAGAAGCAGCTTGGACATCCTCCCATCCGCAGCGTGGCCTCCTGTTCCTGCCACTCGCGTGCCCTGGGACACAATTCTGTCCCCAAAGCGGTGGCCTGCGGCGCGGGGAGCAGCTGCTGCAGACACCTGCTCTGCAGCAGCACCAGCCTCAGCTGTCCCTTGCATCGGGCCCCAAACCAGCTCAGCAGCAGCACGGGGGGAGCTCCCACTAAGCCAGGCCTCTCCCGTCCCCTCTTCCCTGCCATCAACAGCATTGCAAAGCCACCACGATGTCCCCCAGCAGACACGGGCTGAAATCTCCATGCAAAACAGGCTGGCGGGCAGGGCCACTACACCACCCGAGAAGGGCGCAGCGATCCCTGCACACACAAGACCTGTGAGAGCAACTGCGTCATTTGTCCTTACACAAAGTCCCAGGACTTACCTTTGTCCCAACTTTGCTTAGCTTAACCTTTGACTCGGCCATTGGGAGGACTGGGAGGAACTCGCACTCTGACTAGTTGAGTGGCTCTAGTCTGACCCGTTGGGATGTGACAGCACACTGCTCAGGTCCCCAGATTATCCAATTCTCTGCAAATCCCAAACTACCCAGTTCTCAGCACCAAGCCCAAGTAACTAAGCTGCAGAATAAGTCAAACACAGGAGGAGGGTGGGATTGCAAACACAAACACTGGTGCTTTATTATTTTTAGACACCAAAACCCCTTTTGGGGGAATGCCATCCTTGGAAAGGCGGGACCCTCGCTCCAGGTGCATGGCACTCGGCTGTCTCTTTCCTGACCCCTGACATGGAACGTTCCCTGCCTTCCCAAAACACTCCGCAAGTGGAACTTTGGCTTTACAAACCATCGCTCCTCGGCTCCGGGCTGCAGCCGGACGGGACTGCTCTGCACCGGCAGGAATGTGGAATCGCTGTCCCACATACGGAGCGAGGGGGAAAGCTCCAGTGTTTAACCTGGCAGCCTGCTGCTGCAGAGCTGAATGCAATGTAACAAACTGCAAACCATACGCTGCATCAGCCAAAGGAATATTAAAGTGCAGGGAAGTAAAAACGAGTCCACTGGACATCTGTTCCGAGGAATTGAAGGTATTTTATCCATGCGTTTAGCTGCGTTGAGGATTTAACTCTTTTTAGAAGAAGCCAAGATGTAACTTGTCCACTAGAAAGACCTTGGCCTCCTTGGAGGCCTGGTGAGCATAGACCAGAGGTGATGCAGCCAAATGCTGCTCCATGGGGACAAGAATGGACC
>JAUBOD010000770.1:2568448-2598306 GCA_032353885.1 Nothura maculosa
TCTGAATTAGTATTCTTACACTTTCTTTACACTTGTTATGCCCTGGAGTCAACACTGCACAAGCTGCAACAGCCAGCACGGGCTGTACACATATTGAAAACCCAATACTGTGTTTCCTGCACCGAAGAGATGGTTTGAAAGGCAAAACAACCTGGACCGACCCTCAAGGCCAAGGCTGTTCTCCCAGGAGCAGTTTGCAGCCAGCTGCCCTAGGAACGAAGCCTTCCCCATTGCCTGCTGTCCCCCACACACTTGCAGCCCTGCTGAACCCCTGTATATGTGAGCATATGCGTGAGACAACAGCGGCTGCTCACAACCAGAGCCGGGCTGGGCTGGGAGACAGAAAGCGAGACCATGGACAACCCTCGGCAAAAAGCAAACACTTCTTTTATTATTTCTGAAAGTGTACAACCAGAATATAAAAATACTCCTTAGTGAAAGCAAAAGAAAAGGGCAGAAAGTGCATGCTAAGTGAAAAAAAATGTACGTTCCTAGGGAAAAGGAATCCAGGGAGAGAGGATGGAGACTCCTAGAGCTTGTAGCCTCCTCAGGCTTGGAATTTAAGGCCACGTTTCTGCTCCACAAAAACTTCCTAGAGAAGACATATAAGTTATCTCACTGTAATTCATAACTCAGCGGAATGGGTTTCCAGTTTGTTCTCTTTGAGAATCCAATCACTTCAAGTGCATCACGGCGGTGAATGAAACCACTGCGCTGCTTTATTTATTATTAGACATTTGTTTTTCCTTATGGTGGCTGCATAATAGCTGTCACAAATATGCAAACGAGCTGAATTAAGTAGCACACTTCCTTGAACGTTTCCAATGCCTCTCAGCCCCGGTGCTTTAACATGTTTTCCAATACCTGGATTTTTCTGACTAATGAACACTTCCACTTGCTGAAAAACGTTGAACGCAATTAGTGCTTCAATCTGCAGCCTCCAAGTACGCTGTGCAGCAGCTGAACACTGTAAAAGAGCCCAGTGCTTGGCAGAAGAACTAGAAATCTAAGAGATAAAAGAGAGATTTAAGCACACTCCCACTACGGCCTGCTGCAGAATTTAATTGGCAAGGCTTGCAATAAAGGGGCTGCAGAGAGAACCACCGAGGTTACGGCCCCGGTATAAGTCACAAAGCCAGAGCAGGTTATGATTCCCAAGCTAAAAATCAGAAATTACACTCAGTTCCTCACCTCGCACTCCCCCATGCCAAGCTGTGCAAATGCCTTCTGATCAAATAACTCCAGCCCTTTCCTTTTCTCAGTCCAGCTTTATCTCTTCAAGGGGAGATACAAATGACTCCATCCAACCCTTGGGCAATTTCCTCCATCCGCTGCCTGCACTCGTCCTGCAGCTGCTTCAGCTCTCTCTCCAGGCTGCCCTTTCTCACCTGCAGCTCTCTGATCACCTCTGTAGCACTGATGCTTGGAAAAGGCTCCTCAGACACACATCTAGCAGAGCCTGTTTTGCCAGCAGAGTCTTTGCTTCTGAGCACCAGTCTGCCTGACCCGTGCATCCTCCTTTTTGTTGGAGCACAACGGTCTGTAATATCGAGTAGCTTCAGCTCCACGGCTTCCTGGGTCTTTGTAGCAGCAGCAGCACAGAAGTCGTCCTTCTGTAGTTCCTCCTCCCTTGTTTTCACCTATGGAGACAAAAGAGCACAGCAGACATCTGTGTCAGCCTTGCGCCAGGAAATCATGTGAAATGCCACGTCTGGACGCGGATGTGCCAAGGGGAAGAGAGCCAGCTGGAAGTGCAAGCCAAGCCGCACCTTCCAGCAGGTAATGGCATCAGTGACCACAGTTACCTATAGGAATGTGCCTATGGATTCGCAGTCCAGCAATCCCTCCACCAACGACTAACCCACAAGGGCTCCACTCTGTCTTGCACAGAGTGGGTGGTTTGGTTTGAGAGCCAAACACGTCGAGCAAAGAGAGGCATCCAGGAGAGCGACCTTCTCCATCACCACCGGGCAATAAGTCACCACATTGTCATAGCAGATTAATTGCTTCATGACTAACAATATTAATTCAGTTTGCAAACGGTACTTGGCACTGCTGAAAGGTAGGGATGGCAACCATAAGCTAGAGATTCCTTAATTCTCATTCTCATTACAGGGTAACAAATAGTAGAAGGAAATTAATGGAACACAGACAAAGAAGTGGAGGCCAAGAAGAAAATGAAGACAGACCAAATAAGCAAACCTTTACTTCTGACAGAATCACAGTCTAGATGACAAAAGCAATTGTATACACTGGGATTTCTCCAAAGCATTTGATTTAATGTTCTCTAACAATCTGATTTGAAGAACTTGTAAAATTGGAAATGCAATTACCATCTTGCAAGTGGATTAAACACTATTTCAGTGACTCATCTCAACATGTATTTGTCAGAGAAACATCAGTACGGAGAGGTACCTTCCTAGGGACTTCAGGGAAACAGGTTTTGGTCCAACAGCATTCCACATTTCCTAAACATTTTTTTTGCAGTGGTGGCTGGCAGAGCTCCTGCAAGGAGAGAGCTGTGGAAGAGGGAAGGGAGCAGCCTAGCACGTGGCAGTCCCCACGGAGGGATCATCCTGCCTCGCTGTCCTTCCCCAAAGCCCCATCTCCAGCTGCACATTCCCACTGTTTTCCCCCTGGAGCCCTCCAGGAGCTGAATCAATTCCCGAGCCTGTGGGGAAGCTTCCTGCTCCCGGAGGGATCCAGTGAGCACTGAGCAGAGCAATCCTGTGCACCTGGAGCCCACTGGGAGAGCAGGGACAAGGTGGGCCCCTGTCCTTCACAGCAAACAAGCTGCCAGAAATAAACTACCAACCTCAGACAGGTGATGGTGCTTCTGCATCTGCACGAGCCCCAGGGCTCTGCTGGAGCTCAGGCCTCAGGGAGCACCCAGCAAGGGAGCGCGGGGCTCAAAGGCAGCTCACACGGGGTGGCACAGCCCCAAAACAAGCCTGGTAATAAGAGACTGCAAGAGCTCCAGCTGTTCTGTTTGTGCAGGGCAAACACATGGAAAAGAAACCAGTGAGGGACCAGACTTTGCTGACAAAGGCACACAAAGATCAAATGGATGAAAATTAGAGTTAGACATTGAGCTTCAAAATAAGACATGGTTTCCTACTGTGCAGATAATGAACCATGAAATGCTTCATTGCAGCTCCAGGGAGAAATCCTCTAGCCAGAGCTCAGCTCAGGTCAAGCTCAGTGCTAATGGGACCCCCTCGCGGCTCCGAAATCAATGGAGCTGCTCCACATCCCTAGCCATGGGGTGAACCCCAACTTCATCCTTCAGATCACTTCCCTGTAAGGTCAGGGATAGTTTGGTACCCGCTGAAGAACCAGGACTGCTCAGAGCTCAAAGCAGCTCCAGCTGCAAGGACCAGAGCCCTCAGGTAGCAGAGTCCTCCCCCTTGCCAGCATCAAGCCATTAGTTCTTGTTCATGTTAACCAGGGTCAAACCAACTGCCACATCTGGAGACAAAAGGGATTCTCCATAGCTCAGCAGGGAGGGTTTCATCACTGACACAAACCAAGGACCCCTGACATACGGGAGACCAGGCTATGTCCTCATTTGGGGTGAAACACCACAGAAATGAGGGCAAACACCCCCATTTACACTGACGTGACCAGGATCTTCACTGAGCACCCTTACCCCAGGGTCCTCATCACAGTAGCCTCCATATCCAGATCCTTCTGTTCCCAGACCAACAAAACCCACCAAGCAGGAAAGGAACAAATTCCTCTGAAATTTTCCAAAGGGCTTCATCGATGCCAAACCAGCTGCTAAAGGAGAACACTGTTCATTAGGCATTTGAATAGAGAGAGCTGAAGTAGAGAGCAGTCGCTCTTTGCCCTTGTCCAAAACTCGAAGGGTCCTTCGTTATCATAATCCCCTAGGAACCCAAGGACATCGTTTGCTGTTGGCTAAATGAGCATCTGAGGCCAATTTTCTAACACTGCTTTAGCAGACACAAAACTGAAGAAATAAATTCAGTGCTATCTGGCCTCCCCACTACCAAGGAATAAATGGAAAGTGAAGTTTGCAAGAAGGGGATTTAACACACTGGAATCAGAATGGAGGGAAAAAAAATCTTCTGTTACTCACCAAAACCAAAATCATTCAGCAAACAGAGTCCACAATATGTTATTTATTTTTTGCATTAAGCTCAGACAGAATACTAGCCAGGCTGTATAAAAGCATTTCTAATAAAACATGGGTTTTCATACTCTCTGCTGGCAAGAAGTGGAGAATTTTATTATCCATTGTGCGAGGCACATGATGGAAGAGCATGCTCCTCTCGACACTAAGTGCACTGAGTTTTAATTCATCATAGGAATAGCTGATCTTACTGGACTTCAGCAAGATCAGCTCTAAGGACAAGGATAACAGTCTATCTGCAAGAGCAACTGGGGCAGAAGTGCAACATTCATTCTGATATGTGAGTGTCAGAAAGGCACTGGACGTTACTTTCTGCAAACAGGGCCAATACTTCAAGGGACAACATTAGATGAAATTAATATGGGGAAAACCTGAAATAAAGAGTATGAAAAAGGAGAATAAGCTCAGCAAAGCACTATTTATATCATATGAGAACAGCTGAGTGGGAAAGCAGATCTTGTTCGCGCTGATGTTTCTGGTCACAGTTGAATTCTGCAACCAGGCACATGTCCCCAAGTACACTTGCCTGTAGATTCTAACAGATATAAATCTCTAAAGGTTACCTTTGAGTGATAGACTTTACTCTTCACATCCTAAAGTAGTGAAACACCCAAAGAAAACACCCAATAACCTCCTGCTATATAGTTAATTGCTGCTCTTTAATAGTTTGTTGCCTCTCATTAATCAGCACACAATGATTAATCCACCCTGCAAAGCAACCCCAGCAGAGCACTTTATATTAAGCAAACATCTCGTGAAAGATTAGGAGCCTCAGCATTTTGTGCCTGCCCTTCTCTGTCCCACAGCTCTGCCTTTCAGCCTCAATCTACCTGCTGAAACTTGAATTCCCAGCCAGATACGTGGTGCTGACAACTGTGCTGCATCCTCTCTGAATAAACACAGCAGTGTGATAATCATTTCCAATCCTCCAGAAGCGACTTCATTGCAGAGGGACCCAGCGCACCTCAAGAAAAACACACAGGGAATCACACAGAGGAGAAATCAGCAACTTCAAACTGTGGTACATACCCAGGAGCAAAGTATTGGGTTAGCTGTTCAGGGCGACCCTTGTCCTGCTTGTCTGGATGTGTCTGTGTTCCTTGTCTGGAACACTCCTGGTGTGTTCCTGGTCCTCCTAGTGTAACCCGTCACTGTCCATTGTATTATATTGTTCAGAAAACAAAACACATAAAGCCAGAAAACAAAAAAATCCCGGAGACAGGATCTCTTCTGCCTCCAATTCAATCTGTCCACGCATTGCTCGTATATATCTTTATGAACTCCATAGGCATACAACTTGAAATACAAACTATCCTTCCCAGTTCAGTCCCAGGAAGCTACGACGACTGGTTTCACTGGGAAAAACAGCACTACCTGCTCCTCACTACTCACCTCAAGTAACCAAAGCACCTCAGATCTCATCTTCTCTGGAAGGGGAGCAAAAGAGATGCAAATGATGCAGCAATCGAGTTGCCAAGTCATCCTGCCTTTGCTATCATCGACTTTCCTAAACGCATCTCGTTCCCCCGAAAACATTAATCAGCATCCAGTTTGCAGTGATTTTTTTACCTCTAGGGAAGGTGATTTCAGAGCTCTATTTAAAGCTATCCTGTCTAAAGCAGTCTCTGAAGAAAAAGTTGAAGAAAAAGTAGATCTGCTATTAGTACCTGGGAATTGAAAAGGGTAAAGTATCTGATGTTGGGAATTTTATGATTAATTGGAGACCACATTCCAGGGACCAAGAGAGCAGAGGAGCAGGCAGCTGGCTCCAAACTGCTCCTAACTCAGTCCTATTCGTCCTCACTCAGTGTGGTCCTAAGTAACACTGTTCATAAATATCCATTATTTATATCTTTTGCTCTGTCTTAAAATGTATACCTAATATTTATATCTACCCCATGGAAAACCTTGCAAAACTGCAACCCCAACAGACAGTCCAGATGGAACAGAGTAAGAGGATGGAAGAAGATTTGTAGACTGCTTCTAGGAAAGCTCTCTCTGTCAGCACGGAGAAAACCGTCAGCTAGCATAAACGGGGAAAAAAATAGGAAAAAAGAGTAGAGAGAAATAATAAACAAAATTACCAAGCACATATAAAGGAGAAGACAGAGCCCACCATAAGCAACTGTGCAAGTAACTTGCAGTAATGCTCCTCTTGAAAAGACACAAAATAAATCACAAGGGGGAAGGCTCAACAATCCCTCTGCTGCCGAACGCGTATGAGATGAGTGACGTGCCATAGCGATAGCTTCCCTTTTAATGACGCTTTAAGATAGGCACTAAATTCTATCTGCACATACTCTGGCTTGTGAGTTTATTAGCTTGTGTTCTTTCATTTCTTAAGTTCATGAAAAAGTATAAATTGGAGAATTTTTTTGACCACTGCCATGGATTATATCCTTCCCCTCCAAAGCCCAGCAATTCTGCTAGCAAAGCCCAGGCTCTTGTCTCCAGTAAGTCACCCCATCCTCCCTTTTCCTTTTAAGTCTCTTCACATTTTCCTTTGTAAAACGCTAACTCCTAGCTCTCTTTTACACTACAGGACACTGTTAAAAAAACTGATTCATTTTGGGCCAAATTCCAGGCCTTCTCTATCGCTTTTCTGCCCAACTACCTCTCATGGGCTGTTCTGCTGTGGGAGTCTGGGGTTGGAGGGACAAGTGGATTCTTTATATCACAAATGAGGCAAATACCATCATTAAAGGACCTGTCAATCTTCGATCACTCCCTCCTCGACATCTGCTGGAAAGGCAAACCAAGAGCATCATCTGGATGCCAACACACAGAGCAGCAGAGCACCAGAGCCACGGCTCTCTCGAGGACACAAAATAACCACTCACAATTCATCTTTTAAGACAGAACCAGTTTAATTTTTTAAAAAAGGCAGCAAATAGCGGAATATCATTTCCTCTACCTGTCAGCCTTGGAAAGCACCCACCAAGGTAACAACATTTAAGCTTTCTCACCTTGGCCTGCTCGTCCCCAGACCAGGATTCATCTCAAAGCCTCAGCCTGTGTGTCCTTCACCTAAGGGTGCTCAGGATGGAGGTTCTTGAATAGGTTTCTAAAAAGCTCCTTTTAATGCAAAACCCACAGGGCAAAGCAAATGCTTTGCACAAACATATGCTAGGACATAATCTAAAGAGAGGATTATAAAATTTTACTCTGATGTCATCCTTTATTTCATAGTGCAATCCTTTTGCCCCTATGCAAGGGGAGGTTTATATCAGTTCCCATATCTTTTTAAAAAATGATGCAATAAAAAAGTGTTTCATTCCTGGTTTATTCCAAGTAACCCTTGTCTGCTCTTACCTCACCTAATGGAATGGCATCTGGAACAGGAAATACTCCTCACCTTTTCCAAGCCAAGGCTGCCATTTTCTCCTTCAGTTAGTCTCCTACAACCATGGAAAGATCTAAGTATTAAATACAAGTGGAACACAATAAAAATAGTCCCAGGGATCACTCACTCTCCCCACCCACAACACCTGAAGTATGCAAGTACTTTCCTTGCAGAGCTGGAGAACAGGCACCCCTAGGTGCAGAGGGAGGCAGATTCCGCCTTGGAGAAGCTGAGAAAGACACATGTCCTGCTCTGATGTGATGCTGCAAATGCACCAAGTGATGGAAACTCAGATCCTGCAACTCCTACTTCTCCTGGGGAAATCTGCAGGGGGTGGGGGTGAGGGGGAGGATGCTGCAGAGCTCACGAAGTTCCAGCATTTGCAGAACAGCGTCTTCCAAAAATCAGATCCCCGACCTTCAGAAAAAACGTCGGCATGCGGCTTTTGCGGAGAAACAAGAATTAGAGCAAAAGCAAGGTCTGCAATCAGCGAGTCTGGAATCACTGCAACACTAAACAGGTGCATCACTACAATAAAAAACAGCTCCCTCTAATTTCAAATTCATGTCTTAGAGTAACTTGCCCAAATATCATTTCACATCTCTAAAAGTTATGGAGACGATACTGCAGCTCTGTAAAACTTCTCATTGCATCCAGCTTCCTTGCCACAAGCTTTAAAGGGGTTTAATTTTCTGCAGCAATTTCAACAAGGTGAAGTGTAGACAGTTAAAACCCCTGAAAACTGTCATTTCCTATTTTAATAGCTGAACATTTCGCAGTGTCCTGCCTAAATGAGCTTGCTTTCTTCTTCTGTGATCCTTGACTGTACAAAAGATGGCCTGATTTCCTTCTGAAATAGCCCATTTAATACCAATGCACATGAATTTATAGATTTAAAGTCATAATGAACCTATTACACAGTGCAGGCTACAGTGTCACAGCCAATAATTTCTGGAGCGTTCTCCAACGTTTTGCTAAGTTACAGTGACCCTTCCAGCAACACGTACCCTTCCTGTTCCACGAGCCCCAGCTAATCAAGAAGCCACCCTATCATTGTGTTGTTTCAGCAGTGAAATGTGCTCAAAAACCACATGCCTTCTTGCTCATTCAGCCTCAGCCACTGCGTTTTGGTTTCACCATTTGTCTTCTAAAAAAGTCCACTGCCACCAAAACTCTCCTTGCCTTGATATATTACACATATTGGACATCCTTGATCTCGAAAAGAGCAAGTCAGATAATTCCTTTACTCCTCTTTTAATCTCTTCCATTTTTTAAGCATTTCTTAATGTGATGGTGGTATAAGTACAGCCAACGTCCCACTAAGCCCTGCATTGTCACCTGTATCTTATTCTTCATTCAATGATCAGATTGTAGCATTTCGCTACCAAAAATCTGACATCCTTTCTGCAATCCATTATCATCACAAAACAAAAGCACATCAAGCTGCTTTAAGATACATGACTGGGTATTTCTTACTAAAAAGAAAACCCAGAAACAGTAAAATAAGAGATAAAAAAATCTCTTTGGCTTAATACCTATAGAAAATTTTCACATTAATATCACTACTAGTGTCTAACATTCACTAGCTCAACAACAAAAAAAAAACAACTTTAGGCCTTTGGAACTGATGGAGAATAAAAGAAAAAGGGGGGAGAGACAAAGTAACACTAATAGAGGGTATTAATTGTACTATAATCTACAAAGACATTTTGAAGGGTTGTAAAGCCGAGCTACAGCAACTGACAGAAGATGTAATTATACAAGCAGCTGCATTCCAAATTTTGCCCGGATTTGCAATTTCCTGCAATTAGAGGAACGTATGCATCTCCATCTTATGCATTTTAAGCAAGACGCTCCACATTCAGATGCTAGCTCCCAGACACACCTATTGTTATCCCTAAACAAATTCAAAGGGAATTCGCACGGAGGCAACGTACCTACGTTATCTAGATATGGAAGGTCATCTTTTAATTGGGGAAGAGTCCTCTGAGGAGGAACTAAAAATACAGTTTTAATACCAGGCAGGCACATAGCAACATCCAATGAGCAGCACCACAAGCCGCCTGGTAGGGCACTTCTGTCATGTGCTGCTTTTAATTATACGTTGAATTATACACTGGGAAGGACTTGGGAAGCCTTCAGCACAGCGTCCAAGCTGTTCTCCCATTGAGAGCTTTAGGATGGCAAGGAAGCAGGATAAAGGAAGCTGAAAGCCTTACTGAAGCATACGAGTAACACGATTTCATACAATGATTTGATCTTGTAGGAATCGCCATCACATTCCTGTTGATTTTTTAAGACAAACAAATCCATTTCTATTTAGAATCATTTATCTAAATAGCATATTGATACACTGGAGTCAAGAGACCCAATCAACGTTAAAGCAAACAAATAAAAAGGGATGCAGTACTAAGGGAAGGGAAGAATAACGTGAAGATTTTTCAGGTCTTTGCCAAAAATGCGAAGTATACCTGCAAATTCTAATACTGAAACACAGAACATTTGATGGAGCACAACACGACCGAGTGCTGGGTGCACAAATGTCCTATGAAGGGAAAATTACTTCCCTTAACCAGATATGAAGCAACAGCTTCAAGAAGACAGACAGAATCATTATGGAGCCAGAACCTCTTCTAACCCTCTGTGGCTTCCTCCCAACAAGGGAGGTAGCGAGACCCACCAGCAGGAACCTCCAGGGAAGGCAGAGGACCTGCAGACAGGAGCATCAACCCTGCAGACACCTCCCACATGAGGCACAGGGGATTCTCCCAAGGAGACACAGTCTACACGTGTGAAAATCCCCAGTGCACACACAATAAATCTCCTTTTCCAAACCTCAGACCTGCAGTATTTTACAATAACCACAAAAACTGCAGTCCAACAGTCCGGCCTTTCCAAGCGCATTTCTTTCTTGCTGCAGCTCTGAGCTATCTTTAGACTATTTCAGATTGCCTAATTCAATTAAAGATCGCAAAAAAATTAACACAGCAACAGTCACACTGAAAAGGCATTACAGAAAAACCACCGTATGTCAGTGTAAGTAACTGAGACGTTTGCAAAAAGGCTGCGCTGCTGCTTTGAAAAAGACCCTGACAACCACAAATTACAAAGATGACGGCAGACAAGTGCTGCTTCGTATAATAAACTGCTCACTTTTCCAATTTGTTCTTCCAAATTTTTAGCTCGGACAGCAGAGATGAACACTGATGACACAGATACCCTCTCAGATCTAAGTGATTTGCAGAGGTTTGGAGGGCACTGCTTTGTTTTAAGCCGAGCTTTATTCCTCTGTGAAATGTAAATGCAGCCACTTGAGAGAAGTGTGATGTGCACTTACCTCCCTGTAGGATCGTGCTTTGGGAGAGCAGGATGTGAAACAATTAATTCAAGCAATGCCCACATATATGGGGCTAGAAGGGGAATGTTTATATAATGAACCCTGAGATAGACAGACAAGAAGGTATTGTTACCTGGTAGCTCAGTTTTGCAGAAAATGGCCTTCCTAGCACAAAAATTGCAAAGAAAATGAAAAAATGACTGTTCAGGCGTTACTTCATCCACAAACCAGAAATATTTTCATTAAATAACCTATCTTGGACTCTGTATCAGCACTGCAGATCCACACTTACCCAGCCCTGTGCATCCTCATCCCTGCTCTGGCCAAGCAGGGGTGCATCAGGGCAGACAAAGTGCCCTTGGGCAGCACAGTCTAAACAGCACAAGCCAAAGCACTAAATGGAGCGGATTCTGAGCTCGGGAATATATTGAGCCTTTATTTGGATGCATTCCTGGCTGAGAAAAGACCTGACAATATTAAATTATAAATATATGTAAATTCTTCTCTAAGTGTAAGAGACAAAGCTGCAGAAATGAGTTGGTTGCTCTTTGCTCTTATGTTCAACATTCTTGGTTTCAGGGCAGATGCGTGGGTGAGAGCGAAGCCACACAGAAACAAACCAGGATTTTTAGAAAAAGATAAACTGAAAGTTTATCTCTGAATGCAGGAATGCAAATACCATTTTCCCCTCCGCAAAAAGCATCAAGCACTTACCAGCTGATACACAGCCCAAGGATCACTGCAAAATACACATTAACTCTGTTCTTGGAGGAGAAACTCATCCCAGGGCGTGGAGCTGTAAAGCCAGATGGCTGTGTGGAGGGTACTCTCCTAAAAGCCCACTCTGAAGGCTCAGTAAAACACTCCAACAGTGTTTCAGGTAGAGCTGCTCTAAAATACTGCCCCTGGCCATGGTGTTTCAGAGGCTCTGGGTCCCCAGGATACTGCCCACGTGGAGGATGGCATTTGTTACTGTGGTTCAGCACCAGCTAGAGGGGCCTGGCTTCAGAGATGCCATCAACAACTCCGTGGTCCCATCACATCCCACGCGTCGTGCTCCAGCCTCTCCCACCCACTGCTGGGACCGGCGGGCTCACAGGGCTTGCAAATCTGCACATTAGGAGCTTCCTAATCTTGGGCTGTGTTTTATGGGTTTTATCTGTGAAAACTAAGTGCTACACTTATTTCTTTAAAAATGCACTAAAACATTTACAATGGCTACAAAACACATCCTCTCGCAGGAATGGGCTTTCTTCCTTTTTTACAGTTTATTGTTAAATAAAGCTCATCCAAAATTTATTGGAGTATAGTTTTTTCAGATGTATTTACTGCCTGTTTTCATTGACTTGGTTGGTATCCAACGACTTAGCAAATGATATGAATAAAATATTAACACTGGTTATTGATTGCATCTTAACAGATGCTGTCACCTGAGCAAACACTGCTGCAAAGGAGAGGAAAGCTGCATCCTCGGGGAAGCAAGGAAAACCTTCCCCAACGCATACTTCAAAACGTGGAGTTCTGTGCACAGCACAAGACAGCACTTTAGTTTTTAACGTTTCGCTCTTCCCTGAGGAGCTGAAGCTTTTCCAACAACACGAGCTCCATGAAAAACGCCAGGCTGGATAATTTCCTTTCAGTTACATTTTTGTGTGTTTTTGAAAGCAGTTTGCTGATTTAGCAACTGGTGCATGGACTCCCTCTCTCTCACTCCTCAGCGCTCTTTTAATAACCTGCACAGCAAGTTGCATCCTCAAACAAAGAATAAATCCGTAACTTTTCCATCCCTTGGCATGCTGCAAGCTTAGCACTGACTAGCCAAGCTTGACCAGCTTGTCAGAAGCGAGCAAGATTCTTTCAAAAACACCCCCTCTCTTATTACCTACAGTAACTTTCGATATGTTTTTACAAACAGGCTCAAGGTCTAATGAAAAAGATGTCTCTGCTTGACCTGGACAAATGTCAGGTTTGCTGGGAAGGGAAGCGATGCATGGAGAGGGCATCTTGTCCTCGTTCAAGGCAGGAGGGCACCTACCTTCCAGCAACCACAGGGGCCAGGAAATGCAAATTCCAATCTGCTGCTGGGAACATCAATAAAGAAGTGACACGAATTTTGCAAATTAATTGCAAAAATGCAATAAAATGAGCCAAAGGCGAATGCAAACTGCAGAATTTTATTTCCCCTTGCTTAACAGGCAGTCGTGCTTTCGAATGACCCCAATCTGCAGTTCCACCAACAGTAAATTTAACTCAATAGCTGCACACAAACCCCACCAGCTCTTCCCCTCCCTGCCCACGGCCTCCACCGTGCCCTGGGATGGATGTTTCCGATCCCGTCCCCGGGTTTCCACCCCTGCACCCAGACATCTGGGCCCAGCCAACCATGCGGCTCCCAAAGCTGCTCCCATGGCCTTGCTAGCTCCTCATTTTCCTTTTGCATGAAAGGCTCCGCTGACAGCTGCTCCGCGCTCCAGATGGAGGGCTGCGGAGCAGGCAACGCAGCGGGAAGGCCAGGGGAGAGGGAAAAGGCGAGGGGGGACGAGGTTATGTAAGGAGATGTGCTCAAACGCTTTGAAATTCAAAGCAGCTCCTTGCTCCAGCCCAATGAGCGGCGGCTGCAGCCTATTCCCCACCGCTCCGCCGCTTCCTGCACCCCAGATAGCTTGGATAATTAACTACTCACGCCGCTAATATCTTCAGCATATCCTCAGAAAGCCCTCGTAGCTAGAATAAATAGCAGAAATAGCAAAGATGAAATGGGAACAGTTTGCTGAAAGGGGAAAACAAGAAGAAAGGGAGGCGAGGGGGAGGGAAGCAGCTCTTGACAAACCTTGAGAGGCTTCTCCAGCGAGAGCTCAGCTGCAGCTCAGACGTGTCCCAGCCTGGCATCCGCGCTGGGCATGGACACAGACCTGGTGCTCGGCCCAAAACCCATCAGTGCCACCACCGCTGGCATCAGGGAGGGCAAAATCGAGACGTTTCAGTCATGCACACGGGTATTAGGGACATGCTTTTCCCCTCATGCAAGTCCAATCTGCTCCTGAAACCATTAAGCCTTGGCTACTAGGGAGCTACCTGCTTTTCTGGCCTGCACAATGACGCTCCCCACCTCCCAGTTCCTAACAGAAACAGAAGGATATTGGAAATGCAACTACAAAATTCAGCACAGCAACAATAAAAAGCACCACTGGAAAGAGGGAAGACTATTTTTTAGCATTAACCTCTGGAACAGCTTCCCTGCTTCAAATAATGAAGTGCTAAATCAAAGTGCACCAAAACCCATTCATTTTCTTTACTTTTTGTTTTTTTTTTAATATAAATAGAAGATTCTTCAGGGTAAGAAAAGCTCCTTTCTTGAGACCTGACAAGGTCATGCACATTGTGCTGTGATGAGGTGGCAACAGCATCAAGTTCCGAGTGACCCAGGCGACTACACCTGATGGAGGGAAATCCTGCTGGCTTTTTCAATCCCTTCCATCCCTGCTTGATCAGGCATCCCTGGGGATTTGTGCTGCCAGCCCTGGCAATATCCACTGCCTCTCCTCTAGTCACCCTCCATCCTCCTGGTGGAAAACAGGAAATTTTTGGAGGAAAATGGAGGAAAATTGGAAAACAGGAGAGCCTGGTCCCAAATGGATTCAGTCCCTCCTCACCCTATGGATCACCAGGGCCTCTCCTGCTTTTCTTCTGAAACTCCCACTTCTGCCAAGCGTCTGGGGAGGCTGCAGCATCCTCATGAACCAGAAGCAGGGGCTCTAAGCAAGACGCTGAACTCGGCTACAGCTCTTCAAGTCCCAGCACAGCCCTCAAGAGCAGCAACTCCAGACAGTTTCTAGTTCAGGGCAGATGGCCAATCTCTCTGCACCTCCCTTCCTGCTTCCATAGTGCCAAGACATTCCCTAAAAAACACACAAGAGATCACAACATCTCTTTCCTAGCTTGCTCTCGAAGCTGAAGAGCTGTAGAGGAACAAGAGGCTTTTGGCTGCACTTCCACCCTCTATGCACATCGCTTACTAAATCAATCCGTAAAAATAAGGTAAGGAAAAATAAAAAGTATTTTGAAAAAAAACACATGGATGCGGAAAGAGATACAGGAAATTGTTCAAAACCTGCCAAAATCATCCACAGTCAACAACTGGGACTCTGCATCAAACACTGCCTGATCAGAAAACACGGAAAATGAAGGAGGAAAAAAAAAAAAAAAAAGGAAAAACCATGCAGGCTCCAACACACCCTTCCTCTCATTAAGCAGTTCTGACAAGGAACAGGACTGCAACCTCTTAAATCTCACAGCTCTCTCCCTGCTCACACACAGCACAAACCAAGCATGCGAGCCCAGCTGTCCATACTGCTGCAGAGGACTCGGGCTTAAGGCGAAGGGGACGTGTTTGAGCTCAGATTAATGGCCTGCTCTTTGTGGGCCACGCTTGGGAGGCTGATGCAGGAGCCCGCCCAACGCATCAGCCCTTGCTTTTAAATGCTGGGGAAGACGGAGGATCCTCGGTTAAAACATCACAAGCTTTGACAAGAGCTCAGCAGGGCGTGAGTATTTACTTGACTGCAACTAAGGAAATCGTCATTTAGAGTCTAATACGCTCTGCATTCCAGGCTGTGGCTGCTGAATGTTTAACACAGCCTGAAATCAAAACCTCAGTCAACAGAGTAAATAATAAATGAAATAGTTTGAAAACCAACAAACAAGTTCTCTTGGAACCAAGTAAACAACAGTTCTCTTGGATTAAGACACCTTTTACGCTCGTTCAACTTTTTTGATCATTCACAAGTCCTCAAAGAATTGCCAAAGTATTTGCCCCATACTGGATGGGAAAGAACAACAACAAAAATGACAGCCCAGTATTTGGATCACACTTCTGCCAATACAGGTATGTCATCTGCATCCTCTCCTCCACAATACTGTATTGTCTATTTATTGTCTATAAATGGGTTATCGCTAAAAATGTCACGTTAATCAGAATTTCACAAATTACCCTTCCAACATCTAGCTGTCTTCTAGGCAATGTCCTTAGGATGGGAGATGGTTTCAGGGTCGCCGCAGCACACAACCAAAGGAGGAGCTCCAGTGTGACAACCCTCTATGTCGGCACAAGGACTTCACATGTTCCTTGTTCAGAAAGGCTTTCACAACTTCAGTCACTGCCACTTCCTCTCTCTGGGGCTTTCTAGTTCAACTGCTTTTTTTTTTTTGAGGATGGTCCCCTTTCATCTGCATTTTTTAGACTTAACTCTTGGCAATTTTAGCTGTTCTTTTACCACTTTCCTGCTCAGCGCCCCAAAGAAACCCTGCAATCCTTTGCAGTTGTGCTGAACACTCACTATTAGTGATGGAGCTTCATCCGTCACCTTGGGCAGCTCACTGCCCTCCTCCCCTTCACCAGGCTGGCTCTATGACAGACAGCAGATTCTCAGATAAAGACTTCCTTTCAGAAAAGCTGTGCTCTCTTCCACAACACATGACATGTAACCCGGTGCCCTCCGCTCTGTTTGTCAAGGATTGCTGCTGCTCAGTTGCCTAAGACAGCATCAGGCCTGCTGGTAACAACAGAAATCACTCCTCCGTGGACAACCATGTGCCTTTTGTGAAGCACGAGGCAAAGAGCTGGGCACAAGAGCTATAACAAATTGCTAGGCAGGCTTGTCAGCATCAAGACAATTTCCAGGTGCCTCAGTATCCCAAGATAGGAAGTCCGAGACCATGAGCACTTTAGCTACTGCCATATCTCTTTGTTCAACTAAAGAGAGAACGGAGAAGGAAAGATGTGATAAACTTATTTCTCAAAGAAAGCGACTGAAAGGGGGAGAAACATACAATTGAGAGAAGGGTCTGCATTCAGAAAGCATCTGGACTGTGGGGAAAAAGAAGGGAGAAGGCAGCGTATAAGCAGCACTGCTGATACAAGGCAACGTTGATATAAAAAGGACTGACGGAGAGACATCTGACCTCTGGCATTCCAAAAAATTCTGTCACGTAGCATTACAGAATCATTCTGTTCTGGGGGATGTAGAAGAAAAGGCACTTGTGATAAACTACCCTTTTAACAACACCACACTAAGACGCACTCCATTTGTTTCGCCACAGTCACACGCTCGATGACATTCACCCAATTTCAGGAGCACTGGAACTCGAGCAGCCATCACTCAAATCCACGCGACTATTTCAATGCTCCATGAAGATTTCCTCAGCTGTTCTTTGGGGATTTTAGTACTTTGATTTATACATAACCAGCTGCAATACTATTATTTAATATTAGGCATAATATTTAACAGCACTTATATAAAGAGTTGGAGTATATCTTGCTTTAGAAATCATGCACTGGAAAATTTATTTTTAGAATTCAGAATATTATTTGTTCTGCTACATTCATGCCAGTTTTCCCATCAGAGCAGCTGAATCAGAACACGCAGGAGACCTGTCTAGACCTGCACTCCCTTGCTGACAGCAGCCAAACGCAAGTGACTAGTGAAGAGTAGAGAGCAAAACCAAATACACTGAGATACTTCTTCGGAAGAGTCCTCCAAGCCTGTAGCGATTTGTAGCCCTGCAACATCCTTGGCTTATAATTCATAACTATTTATGTAATAGCTTTTAATAGATGTTTCTGCCAAGAATTTGTCCAACAGATTTTGAACCTCTATGAAGTGTTTATACTCACAGCATCCTCTGGGAAGAAGTTCTGTGCCCTTGGTGAAGCAGGAGCTCCTTTTGCCTGTCTGAAACCTGTTCTAACACACTCCTTGTTTTTACCTTGGGACAGAGTAATCAGCTGTTGTCCATATACTTTCTCCATGCTGGATCTTTGAGGATTGCTGGGTAAAAGCTTCCTGATCTAACAACACGACACTCTTCATTTCTTCAGCTGCACTGTAATCCTGTCTATCAACACCTCAAGCTAAGAGACACACGAAAAAAAGATCAATTTTCTCCAAAAAAACATAGATACAAAATACTGATGCAAAGATCTTTCTGTTACTGCTATGTGTGTCCCAACTGCTGCTTTCACCTCTCCACCATCCACTGCCTCCTGAGATACCTTGGTACTCCTCTTTCCCCAAGGAAAAAACCCTACCAGTTCTTATGCCTGTATCTTCATCAGACCTGTTTGTGTTTGTGGGAGCACCTAGCATGCTTTGGGCATAAACCAGAAAATTGTAGCTCGACATCAATTCTGCAGCAAAGCTGATGGAGAACAGCAACAGTGGAGGTGCCCTAGGATGGGCTATAGGAATAAGACTGAGAAACATGGATCTGCAAGGGCTCCTGTGACCAGCCCAGCCTTACCTTCTCACACCACACGGCCCTGCGGTGAGCTACAAGCTCCTGCAGCTGGTCATGGACACTCGTTAGGTCTGTGGATAATCTGTCGATTCTCCCCACGAGGCTCCCAGCCCAGTGGCAGCAGGAGCCCGTCTTTGGGATTGAGTTTTCCTTTGGGTGGGTGTCCTCGGACCTGCATAGACTTCCCTCTTCAGACATATCATCCAATACGGCTTCCTAAAGGAAAAATGATAAAGGTTACTAACTTTTCAGCATGAGCAAAAATGCTTATTCTACCCCAGCAATTTATACCTATGTATTCCCTATATAATTTATACCTAGGAATGCACTGCTGCTACCTCAGGATACAACTACTCCACATTTCTGAAGTTATTTTAATCAGAAAATTTCTTCAGTTAACTCTAATGTACTTCTAAGCTAATGAAAGCATAGATTGCTCACAGTGCATGCAAGCTACTCACTGTTGCTTTTACTAAAGCCTGAGTGGCATTCACAAGACACAGCGATGGTCTGCAGAGCCTCTAAATGTGCTCCTTCCATCCACTTTCTGGGGCTGGATGCACTTTTATGGCTTTTTAATAACAAAGTGATGACAAGCACAGAGTTAAGTGCTTATGCTGTTCAGGAAAAACCCGTTTGGAGGTTATAACATCCATAGGATGGTTTGTGTCCATGCAAAACTCCCCAAAGTGAGAGACTCTTGGACAGCAGCTCTGTCAGCCCTTTTTAAACTGAGATCATGCAACTGGTTCTGCAAGAAATTCTGCTGCTTCCTGACATAGCAACAGCTGCCTGAAATACCCAGAAAGAAAAATAAGTTCAGAGGTCTCAATCCTTGCACTGTGGGGCACAGTATATTTAGAAACACACTGTTTCCAAGCCAGGATAGCAGAACTAAAGCACTGAGTCCTCCCCACTCACATAGTATTAAATATTTCCATTTTATTAAGAACATTCGCAGAAGACATCAAATAAGAGATCTCTTCTAAGGACATGGCTAGAATTCAAAATTTTCTTTATAAACTGAGGAAATGATGTGAAAGTGCTAAGAAATTCAGCAGTTTTACAGCAAGGTCTACACACTGGTGAAGAAAAATGTCTGATAGCCTAATTACTGGCTCAGCAAGCCATACTGCTGGAGGAGATGTAAGAAAATGAGGCAGAAGTCACCAACGTGACACTGTTCAAAAAAGCACCAGCGGCAGCAGCAGTTACGTACAACACAAACTGGATAGAAGATCCCATTGGGGAGCAGCACCACTCATCAGAAGTTTGAAGAATGAGCTACCTCTAAGGGGACACTGAAAGCACCACTTTTGTTTAGCCTAAAAAGCACAGGCTGTGGATGCAGTGACATGCTAACAGGCTGCACTGATGTAAAAGGAGGCTTCAAAGAGGATGGGAATCAATTTCCCTCTCTCTCTCTCTTTTCTCTGCAGGTAGGTTAAAAACTGCCTTAAATCCCAGCAAGGGGGCTGGAGGCTGATTATGAGGAAAAAAACTTTTTAAGGGAGGTGAATGCAAATGACACGCTATAAAATCTCCTTCCTCAGGCAGTGTCAGCACTGCAGACTGTCACAAAACTGTCACCGTTGAGATGAGTGGCTTGGTGCTGACCACGGGAACGGCTCGTGAGGACGTGGAAGTGTCCTGGGCACAGGCAAAGCCCATAAGATAGCGTGGAAATAGAGGTGCTTGGCACGCACAAGAGACTCCCTGCCACGTACGTCCTGTCTCGCTGCAAAGGACAGCCCTGCATGGCTGTGGGGACAGAAAAAAGCCACAGCTGGGCCTGGGGACAAGGAGAGGAGAATAAAGAAAACAGCAGTGTATTTTCACTACATAATTAAAAGTTTCTTAGTTCACAGAAAGCAACAGAGCTTTACTTGAAATTCACCAAGCGCACGAATCTTAAAGCAATATTTTGTTAATTAATTAGAATTACTGCGCCCGCTGCAGCTCTGCTGAACTCCCGCCTAAGGCAACTGGTTTGTCTTCCTTTCAATGTTCCATCTAAGAGGCACTACACTTGCCCTTTTAGGCCAGGCCTTGTGCCCCGGCCTGTCACCGACGGCGGCAGCCGAACGCCTCGCACGGCAAGAGCAGGGCGCTAAGGAAGGCCCTTGCGGAGCGCACGGAGTCTGTCTGCTCCAGCCTCCTTCTGCAACCCTCCTGTAGCCAGTGCAGCACATGCCATGTGCAAAAGAAAAGGGGTGGCTGAGCAGCAAGGGGGGAGAGAGAAAATACGGAAAAATTGGGGAAAAATGGGAGGAAAGGGGGTTGGGAGCCTAGCGCAAAGACAAGCACAGCGTCGCCACGTGCATTAGAAGTTGTCTTTTCCTGGCCGTTTTCACCAAAAGAAAGCAGATTAAAATGTAACTGAAGCCTTCACAAAATCCTACTGATGGAGGCCTGATCATGAATTCCTTCCTGGTGGTGGAAATTATTTATGACCTCCTGAGGATGACTACTGCTGGTTAGCTTAAAAGCAAACCAGTCTGCTTCCTAGGATGAGGAGGAGAGGAGGCAGCAGTCCTGTCGAGAGCACTGGTCTGGGTAACCTCCTACTTCCTTTGACACCACATTCAGAAAGTTGGACCTAGCAATAAGCACATTCGGGCTACAAAGTAAAATCCCATCCTCCTCCTTCAATTTTACCTCTAAATTTCTCAAGTTCTCCATTCCTGGTGCTCATTTGACTTCAAAAAACATTAAATACCAAAACCCTCAAGTTTCTGAAAATGGATTAAAATCTTTCTTTCCTTAAACTTCATTCAATGTGTTTTGATAACATAACTGAAAATAATCAATCTCAGACTTGAAAGTTGGTAAGGAAATATCATTAATAGCAAATCTCAGAAAACTAGCTGGTGTCTATATTTAGCTGTAATGTCTTCTTTATCAAATCTGAAAAGTTGCTTTTAAAAATAATAATGTTAAAATCATCTGACAACCCAGAACTAAGAAAGTAGGGAAGAAAATTTTCTTGACAGCTTGCTGCACTTGGTGGAAAAAAAAAGCATGCAAAGATGCAGAGATCACCAAAAAGCTGTTTTCCTACAGCCACGTCCAAGCTCGGCTGCTGAACCAGGCAAGAAGTCTGAAAGATTCACCAATTCCAGGTTATTAGCTGGCAGATTCCTAGCAAAACTGAGGAGCCCAGTCTGGCATTAAGTATTTTACATCTGCCACTGGCAAATGCTGAAGGCATTGGTGGTTTGTGGGGAAAATCTCCCTGTTGCCTCCCTTTTTTGGAGGAGGAGGAGAGGGAGGAAGAAAAGGGTGACATTTTTTGTTTAAAATTATTAATGCTGTTTTAATACTGATATCAAGCTTCAACAGCACGTGAGCTGTTGAATTTAAACACAGCTTGATTTAAATGTAGATTGTCAAGGCACAGACAAATCACAGGGAGTAGGAAAAGGGAATGCTTGTCCAAAAAGTAACTGCAGGGGAGCTGGTAAATGGATGGCCGTGGAACAGGTTATTTTAAAGGTTAGAGGGGAAAAAAAAGGCAGCATTCTTAGAAATACATTTCCAAATAACACATACTCTTATTAAAGCCATAGTTCAAACACTCAAATAAGAAAACAGGAGGGCTCATAGTGCTTTTTTTAAGAGGAGAGGTGACAATTGTGTGGAGGAAGTGTGGCAATCCACCTACCATCCCTCCAGCCTGCGCCTCTGCCATTCACGTTCTCACAGCCACATTCCACGGCAACGTTTTATTCAATGCAATTTGAGGCAATTGTCTAACAAATACTTTGTCGAGCTGCTCTTGCAGGACCAATTGCTCATGCTCAAGTGTTCTTCCTCGTCCTTCCTACTACCGATAAGCAACTCTGCCGCAAAGCAATTTTAAACCCTAATTAAGTAATCTCTTTCATTTAGTATTAAACCTGCTTCCTTCACAGAATTTTTCCCACTTATATTTGCGAAAGCCAATCTAGCAAGCCTTCCTATTCCTATTCTAAGACAGGCCATGCTTGTGAGATGCATTAATTTCCCCAGTTTTCACCTTCATTAACTTGCCTAGCTTCCCACTCTGTGAATCTTTAAACTCAGCCTGGTGCTCATCACTGCAAATGCAGCACCTCACGAGTCACTGCTCCCAGGAATCCCATTTCAGTGGCTGTCACACGTCTTGCTCTGGCTGCAGCTGAGCTGGGATGTGGTTCCGGGTTCCTCCTGGCTCCCTGTCACAGATCAATCCTTGTTGCATTAGGATTCTCCATGTACATCAGCAACTTTCATGACAAGAATATTATTTTATAGAAGTGAAGGTGGCTCTCTAGCCATGCCCACACAGCAGATTTGCTAAAGAATCACCCTAGGCTTCTTCCTGGCAAAAAGGAACTTGTTATCTCCCTCTGCAGTATTCCCATAGGATTCATTTCTTTTCCAGAATAGGGTAAAAGAAACTGCCTGAAAAAAAGGATGCACTGGGGAAACATTGAGGGAATGAAGGCATTAACTCAGATCTCCTTGCTGCTGATTGCTCATGGCATAACCCCACATTAAAGACAAAAACTCTGCTACAACAGAAAGCAGTATCCGAGCCAAATGATGACCAGGTTCTAAGTCAGAAAAGTTGTATTTGATCAAATGACAATAAGGGACTTAGAGATAAGAAATGGATTTAGAGATAAGAAGTGCTATATTTGTGCCAGGTAGATTACGGTTCTGTCCAAGCACCATGTCTGGTAATTAAAGAACTCAGAGAGGCTGAAGTTAAGCAGCGCAGGAAGCAGCAGCACATGCAGAGCAAGGCGCCCTCGGCTAACACGCAGGCGGCTGCACAGCCACTACTGACCTCCCATCCACATGAAACCATTCCAGAACCAGGGGAAGGAAGCTGCAGCGCCGATGTGTCACTAACACTGCCAGCAGCATCCGGAAGAACTGGGAATAACCAGGCAAGCAGCATCCCACGCATCACATCAGCCAAGCAAAGCATGGCTCCAATGGAAAGACAAAGCTGGTGCGTCCTCTGAGCACATCCCAGTGCCACACGTTACCACATGCAGGAATGTCGCCACCGTCACCAAAATCCCAGCCTGCTCAACAAGAACATCACTGTATTCAACCTTGGTTGTGCTGGACATTAACGTGCTGCTTCTTTTCCAGATATTTACTTTTAGATTTAAGTCTAGGACTCACTTCAATGTCTCCAATGCTCCTTGCATTGTACGACGTGTTGGGGCCTAAGGTTTTGGTGGGTACCCAGACAAGGCATTGCAGGTGCAGCCACATTTTGTCTGCACCACTTTGAGGCCAGGCTTATTCTAGCGCTTAGGCTTTCCAAGGAATTATAAAATAGAAGATAAATAAAGTTAAAAAATAATGGTCATATGCAAGGCTGTGGGTTGGAAGTATTTTTTCAAGATAGGTAAGATAATTTTACACTCCTTTGTGTTGCTTTCAGTGCAGGTCTCCAGGGCATATTGGCAACTAATGGTCAGCTCTTTGATTTTCCAAATTTATAAATTCATACAGCTAATGCAGTGTTTTGGAGAATTATTTTCAGCAACTGTAAATGGGCAAAACTCGTACACAGAAGTGAGATGGATGTTACCATTTACACTCACTTGAGAAATCGTAAGAAGCACAGAGGAAGGTTTATTGATTCCTTACGATCGTTCAACACAGTTCAAGGGGAAATATGTAATCTCAACACACTATTTGGCTGCAAAGAATGAAGTTGTTTTCAATATCAGCTGCTTGCAAATTCAGTTGTTCTCAAGTCTGCAATAAAGCTTAAAGTCTCTCTTCTGAAGCGTCATTTAATTTTAACAAAATGTGCACTTGCTATGTTTAAAAAAACATTAAAGAGATGAAGATCAGGCATTTTCATTTGTGTTAACTGGACAAAATTTTGCCACTCTTCCTTCTAACTCCTCGGCTTAGCTGCCAGCTCTTAGTGAAGGGAAAAAAAAAAAAAAGTTGTTTTGCTCAAAATGCCATTGTAAGGATGTTTTGCAGCATGCACCTTTGTGGGAAGGGACCTCGGGAAGTGGTCAGTTATTTACTAGATCTGAAAAAGCAAAACCTTTTAAAATAGTTTGATTCATTACCATCCACTGCCAATAAATTTGCTCCAGCTGCTTCCACTCCAGAAAGGCTTCTAGTTGCACCGTTTCAGACTCCAGCGACTCCAACAGCTACAGCAAAGGAAACAAAAGAGAAGAAAAGTAGGTAATATTAGTCATTCATGAACTGAATGAAACGTGTGTTTGGTCTGAATTATAAAAGGGATCCCCGTCAGAGAGCGGCATTATTATTTCAATGGCATGTGGGACACCCTGCTATTTCACAGGAACACTGGAAAAACAGCCATGCAAATGCAACAAACACAATCACTTTCCAGCAACACCGATTATTCCTCACCCTGAAAACCATCAGCTTCCATGGACATGGATGTGGGGTTTCCACTGTATTTTACAAATTCAAAGGGACATAAATCAGATACATTAAAGCCTAGAAGTACATACATCTTTGAATCTTCTGATCAGGTATATATGAGTGATTATTGACTTTATCAGCTTCAATACTGGCCATTTACTTGAAATGAACAATTTCAACATTAACAGCAATAGCAGTTTTTTGTTTGTTTGTTTTTTTAAGTATACACACAAACAGAATATAGTCCTTAAGAGGACAATCCTCAAAGAGGTGTAAACTTGCCCTGGGCAGACAACTACCTACTGCCAGATTTATTTGGTTTCATTCTATACTATATACCATAGAACTGAAATAACTACGAGAGGTGAGTTGGCTCCGCGATTTTATTCTGGGAATGTAACTCAAAGATATAGGAAGCAGCAAAAGGTGCTCTCCAAAAGGAACGGCTGGAAATTATCGGCAGTCCAGACTAAGATTGCTGGATCCAAAGGGCCATCATTACATGGTCATTCACACAAGGGGCACTCTGCATTACTGCTACTGCCTCTGCTAGTTCTGAGATCAGCTGGCGTGTGAATAGCAGCCCACAAAGAGGAAAAAGAGGCGTTTGTCCCCTTTTTTCTCCCTGCTCATAGGTACCTCTAAAGCACAAATGACTACATATAAAGGGCTGGATGCCAGCAATAAAACCCAGCTGAATAACTGATTAAATATTCCAGCAACAGTTAAGTTGCTCCATTTTAAAGCAGCTTTGTCAGGTGGTCATGAGTTGCATATGACAGCAGCAGGCACGGCTTGTGACAGCTAGAGAGAACAGAAAGTTGGAATGGGGAGCCTTTTTAAAAAAAATAAAATAAAAAATCTTGGAAAAACATAACCCAGCAGCCCTGCAGTAGCAGGCTAGATTGTTCCACTCATAAATCAGTAATGGGCTGATTACACAGCTGATCCTGGGAGGGCAGGTTTCAAACCCAGCAGCAGGCTCAGTGACACTGTGAGGCCACCTGCAAGAGCCAACATTTCAGTCTCTGCCCTTGGGGAGAGGAGTGGCTGCTTGCGGATTTGCCCTGGTCCGTGCTCTGCTCTGTGCAAACCTTGCAAGGGCGCGATGTTACTGCCACGCGGAGAGCACAGCAGAACACAATAAAAGCTAATGTTCTACAAATATCCTTGACATATCGAGGCAAAAAACCCATAAAAACAAGTGTTGGCTGAAGGAAATAAACTGCACATTAATTTGATCCCATGGCTGCTCTCCACAGGGCCCGTGACAGTTCACACGTACCTGCCCCTATCAAATGAAGGGTCACCTACACCAGCCAGTGTCCTTCCTCCCAGCCTCACCATTTACTCAAACTTCTGCTGCTTAACCATTTACTGCTCTAAGGACACCGTGGCTCTGGGGACTTTGAGGTCAGTGGTACATGCTCTTAGAGGGTTTTTTTTTCCAGAATCCAGTACTCTTTCCTTATTCATCCGGTGCCAATACAACCGAGGCAGAGACAGTTGGTGTGTGAGGAGCAGCTCCACTTCTGCTGCTATGTAAACATCTCTAAAGCAAGGCAGAAATGCACAGGCTGCGGCTGGAACTCTCCTTTCCACTGACCCGGGCACCCAGACGTAGCTGTCCCTCCTAATGAAATTTAAGGACTAACATCTGCAGAAGGGAACTCGCCTTGTCTCATGAGCGAAGAGAAGCACTAAGTCAAAATCAGCCCTTCTGTGGGAATCTAAACAATGTTTAGGGATAACCTATGAAGACCATCTTTTCTCTCCACACAAAATTAAGACAAGAAATCCATTTTCCTTTTTTTTTTTTTCTTTTGGAGGAAGCTATTGCTGTAAAATACTTACTCTGAGAGAAAAAGTAATGACAAATTCCAATTGTCAAGCTCTGTAGAGAAGCAATTTGGTAATGAATGCTGAGAGTAAACACTTTGCAATAACGACAGTGTTTCTAAACCATTGCAAAGAAACTCTGTGGCATAAATGCCTTGCAGGCAACAGCTTTTGCAGAGAGGCTGCATTGTGCTTAACTGAGATGCCTTGGAGCACCTTCCTGGGACCTTCCCAATGACACAAGCAAGCTAGGAAAATAACAGTCTTCTCCTCTGAGATGTAGGGTTGATTCCAGAGGACAGACATTCAGCATAGCTAATACCTGGATTAACGGAAAACTTGGATTTCGGAACACCTGAGTGACACCACCTTCCAGGTGGCTTTGGATACTCAACCACAGGCCAAAGTCGTGGTCAATATCTGCATATGTAGCTGTCACAAGGATCGTTATTTAAACATATCCGTAATTACTGTTTCTGCTAGGATATTAATCTTTTCTCAGGGTACTTACCAGCATGCTGCTAAATCACTGATGCCTGCAGAGTATTATAGAAATCAATAGTTAATAATTTGCTGCATCACAGACCCTGTTCAAGAGCTAAGTCGCAGAGAGCTCCCCACAAGTGTTTAATTTGTGCTGCACACAGGTCATAATTCAGCCACTATATCCCTTGCAGAAGTATTTTACAAGAAAAATTGCTCTGCCTAAATATCCAGAAAAAAATCATCCTATTTTAAGACTTGGGTAAAAAAAAAAAAATAAAGAAGAGGGCTTTCAGCACCAAATTATGTTTCTTGGTTCAGAGACAAAACCCTTTGCTGATTCATCACTTATTCACACACGGCTGTATATAGCAGGCTTGCATCAGATCCAGATCTGTGCAAAGCTCGTTCCAAACGCCAACATCTCCGAGGCACCATTTGAGGCTCGCTCAATTAAGGCACAGTTGGAATGTGCTGGCTTTTTGGAGTTCCATATGAAAGCTTATGTGGAGAAAGTATCAAGAGACTATTTCGACTTTGTTTAAGAAGAAATGGTTCTATTCAACTTGAATTTTAAGGGAAAAAAGGAGAGAGAGAGAGAGAGAGAAAGAAAGAGAGAATACAAATCCTATATGCCCAATAATTGTGGGATAGAAGGCAGAAAAGCTACTTCAAGAGAATGCAAAGGAAAGCAGGGATGCGAGGAAAGTAAAACATAATAACATAATAACCACAATTAATGCCTCAAAGACCTAGAAAAATACTGGAGGTGTAAGAGGGAGGCAAGAGGGAAGCAAAAGAGCAGAAAGAAATTACAACCCTCTAGTTAAAGCTTAAGTGACAAAGATCATCACTATAAAACAAAATTGCTGTTTTGAAAGGATTTAGAAAACAGCTGTTTAAAATGAAACTGAGAAGAGATGGAATTTACTGCAAACAAAATGAGACATTTGGAACATAAAAATGCAATACTGTTTTTGCATTGATGGGCAATGAGCTGGAATGCACTAACAACCAAATTCACTTGCAACAGGTCCAGGAATTGAGCACTTTCCATCTTTTGCTAAGGACATGGCATATATCCAACACAAGGCCAAAAAAGAAAAAATCAGAGGAAAAAAAAAAAAAGAGAAATGCGAGTTTTATACTTTAATGACCAAGATCAAGATGTATGAGAATGAAAAAGGTGAAGTTCATTTTCTTGCCCAAAGGCACCACTGACTTGGGTGCGTGACTTGGCTCACCTGAAAAGCTGCATTTTCGGGCACTAAGAACCTTTTTGCTGAGCACGAGCTCAGCTAAAGCACATCCAGTGGGTACCAAAAAAATCACCATTTACTTGAGAGACATCTCAGCCAGAAAAAACATTCAAAGGACCACATTAAGTTTCATCACAGTACTGCCTGACAGCTGCTCACATTCTCCTGTTATCCACAACTCCTGTGTAGCTGGTATCAAAGAAAGACCATTACTCATCTGCTTTTATTCACACTGCTTCTGTATACAGAAAAAAAAAAATTATACATATTCAGTTTCTTTTTATTCCTCCTGTATACTTGCCCATTTTCCTGTATTTTTAACAACTTTCTATATAAATGGAGGCCAGAAAGATGCACACAGAAATAGACAGAAAGAGAAGCTATTTCTAATTCACTTTTTGGACGGAGATGCATTTTGAAGGGAACGCTGCACTGCTGAACTGCTCCCATACCCGTGCCTGCTCCTTAGGCTTCCACACCGCGTGCATTTTACACTGTGGAGAGCTAGTCACAAGAGAGGTGTGCGTACGTGTGTGCATGGACACACACAAACTTTCCCATCACCAACTTCAGGAGGGAATTTACCTTTTCCATCTTCCCCTTGCCTCTTTATCATTCTATCCATCCTTGTTACCAACTTGTTACACCCACCTACCTCCCGTGTCCTTTCCGAGATCCTGCATTTGACAGTAAATAGACAAAAATAGTATCCTCATACAAAGCCTAGGAGCTTGCTTTCTTGTTCCTCTCTCTCCCTATTTTTTTCTCCTTCCCTGGAGCATGGACCTTTCTCTTCAAGAGAAGCAGCTATGTAGCATAAGCACCTTTGCTTCCCAGCCCATAAGGACCTGTGAGCTTTACCATGGTTGGCAGTGCCAAAGCTGCATCAAGGGGACAGGGCACCAGCTCCACAGACCCCCAGGGCACCATCAAGCACACAGCATGACCAGCAGTGACACGCACAGCACCCACTGCAACAGCAACCTCTGAGCACCAACAAATACAAGCACTAAAAGCACTGGCTGCCTCCCAAAGACAGGAAAAGCAGCACGAACACGAATGACAGGCACCACCAAAGACCCGGCAGCACGGAAAGCCACCGTGGGATGCACATGGCACTTCAATAATGAATGAAAAGAGTTATTCTGCATGCAGATTAGTCAAAACTTGCCAGCTCAATATGAACATGACCTCACTCTTCTATGACAAGACATCATAACCCATCTTGCAAGCAGGTATTTTCACATGTTTTTAAAACGTGCGTTATCAACGAGGCAAACTACTAATTTAAAGTCTGCTGCAGACTCCCTTATGTCAATTCATTTCTCGGGCTGCTCTGCTGAGCCAGACTTCTAAATTAAGTGACAAATATATTTAAAGAAAACCACAAATCTTAAACCACTTGCAAAGAATGAGTAATGGCTGATCTTACAACTCTAATTCCTTGGCTACTTAGAAAAACAAAGATACCTGCTAGTAAAAGTAAGGTAACATTATGAGCCAATTGCCTGCTATGTTTATTTTTTACAAGTTATTAAAATCTCTGTCAGTCTCCTTCCAATCTGAGCTGCATCCTCACCTCACAGAACAGTTTTGGGACCAAAGACAACACAATGCATTAGTTTAATTTCTCTAACTGCAAGTGGAATGGAGAACACAGTTGCCCTGTTTTGCCTGACTTTCCAGGTGGATTAAGTGGTTTTTTGGACCAAGAGCTGCAAGATGCAATGCGACGATGGGGCT
>JAUBOD010000770.1:2598406-2613448 GCA_032353885.1 Nothura maculosa
CCCACCACTGGCTTTGCCAGCACTTCCACCAAAAATATATAAGTCAGTGCCAGTTGAGCCACCTCAGCCTTGTCTACAACTGATTAACTCGAGCTGCTTGGTCTCAGGTGGAATTATTGTACAGCAGGGCAATGTCACTGCCTGGCAGAGCACACAGATTCTGTTAACTATGGCAAAAAACAAGCAAAAGGACAAAGGCAGGAGGGAAACTCTGCATCATAGTCTCAGCGTTGCTGTCTCTGGTAATCACGACCAACTGCTCCCATCAGTCAAGCTGAGTAATGCAGTTTCTGCTTCGGTGCAGAATACGCCGACTGTATTTCAGAGACACCTTCCTTTCTTAGGGTGTAGGACACCAAGATATTACTGCTACAAAGTCCAGCAATTTATGGAGTCTGTGATGAACCATTGCATCATTTTTCAAGGCCCAAGAACTCTACATGCTTGGTCAATAAAATGTACTAAACAATAACTCATCCAAAAAGATGGTGATGGCAACTCCAGAACTGCAGCTCTATTAACTCCTTTTTTTTTGTATGGTTAAGTTTAGCTGAAGGCAATATTAGTGACAAATTGCAGCCTGGGGAAATTTTCAGATCAAGGTAATAATGCCATGAGGTAGAATGATTTGCTTTAGTGTTGCTATATAATGCTGCAGCTCTTCCAATGGGACACTAATTGCAGGCAGAGGCCACCTTGCTTAAAAAATATCTAAAGAAATATTTTAGCATTAAAGCTGTCCTGAGCAATAAAAAGAAAAATAAAGTATCCTTCCCAAGAAGGGGCACTGGGAAAGTAAAGCTGGGTACAGAGTTCAACTGAATGATTCAGAGCTGGCTGCAGGAAACAAATGGGCTGCTTGCCTGACGGAGGCTGCTCCTTGGATAACGCTATGCTCTTGCTTAAATTGTTTAAATTTTCAGTTTTGATTCACCTAGACCATGTCTAACTAATCTGCACAAATGATTCTCAGCTTTCCTGTCCTTATTTGGCCTCTTCAGAGTGTTTTAATTGCCTCCTTGTGGGAGGGGACAGTTCACACTGCTTTGAAAGGGAACCACCTCCAGAACGTGAAGGATCTGTGGAGGTGGGAAGTGTCTGCCCTAGAGCAGGCAGAACTGAATCAGCTGGGAACAGCAGGCATCAGACGAGCAAAAACCACCAGAAGCCACAGACAGTTGCCGGAAAGGAGAAATGCAGAGGAGGTTGTTTTGATCACACACATTCTTTCAGATCTAAAGCAGAGTTTAGCTCCTGCAAAGGCCTCTCGGAAGTGTGAGAGAATCACTCTGTGCCTTTCCAGCCTCTCCATCCTCCCTAAGTCACCGCTCTCAGGGCCAAACACTTGATCCTTCTGCCACCAAATCCAAAGCTCCACCTTGACTCCAGCTCTTCTTGGCTCTGAGATGATCCCAGCACTCCTTCTAGCCATGATCTGGAAGTCTGGATCGAGAGAGGAGCCAAAGCCGGCTGCTGCACACACCAGGGCAGAGGAGGAAGGGGAGGGCAGCATCTCCTCACCCAGGAGGCTCATTCCAGTGCCTGCCCCATCAGGAAGCCAGATTAAAATGCAGCATCCAAGAACAGCAGCAATCATATTTTGCAAATTCATACCTTTAAACATTTGTTTGCATCCGTCTTAGAAATATCAATATCTGCTATTTTCCTTTTGCAGTGCCCAGCTGCTTAGAGCCCTTTGCTTTCTTAAAATGCACCTGGAGGCCAGCTACAAGCAAACATCACAAAAATACCTTTGAAGCCCTTTGAGCTCTGCAATTCTCCTGATTTAATACCTATGGCAAGGGTTGCATCAGCTCCGCCTCATTTTCCAAATTAATACCCAGTCCACTGTTCCTAACAGGTCTTAATAACTACTATAGCAAACCATGTTTTGTGTGATAAATGACAGCAAAAGAACTGAAAACCAATTGTTTATGGCATTTGGGAAGTAAAATGAAAAGGCAACCTACCACCTCCTCCTCTGGAATGAATCATTAAAAAGGAAGGGATAACGCTCTTTGTTCTTGTCGTGCAGCATGGGGTGGGCAGCACACACTGCCACTGACAGCTCCTTCGCTTCCTCAGCTCGTATTCCTTCCTTGTGATGAAGTGCGAGAATAAAAAATGGTATCTGAATCACCGAAAGGCTTTTTTTTATTTTATTTTAAAATTGTCTTCTCAGCCGTTCTCCTACTCCAAGGAATAGGTAACAGCCACCAACCCATCTCATTTGTAACCAAGTATTTACTGCTGCTCCAGTAACTGTAAGGAGCAATTTCCATGTGCACAGGCAGAAGAAGCAAAAACGGAGAACAGTTTTTTGTTATTTCTATAACCTTCAATGAGCCAAGCACAAAACAAACAAAACTTTCCCTCAGAAAAATCTCAGAAATAAAAAGAAAGCAGTCTAGCTTTAAAGGAGGTAAGGAGGCCTGCTAAGAGCATCGATTTGTTTAATTATAAAGTGCTGAATATCCTCATTAACCAAACGTGGGGCTCCTAGCACAGCTCACCCTTCCCACAGGAGACCCCACACTTCCCTATGCTCCAGGTTTAATTCCCTTCAGGTTTCTTGGGAGAGCCTCCAAGCCACCACCACCTAGGGGCTGGGGCCCAATGCATGATTCAATATAATATTTACTCTCCGCTGCAATATTAATAGCTCAGCTCCCATATTAGCCCTCACAACCTGTCTGCCACACATATAAAATGTCCAAAGTAACTGTGGCGAGAAGAAAAACACAATAAATTAAGTAACTTAACAGGCAAAAAGGTGTAATCAGTTGTGTGTCTGAGGGCAGGCGATGGCTGGGGCTCCCTCCACAAGCTCCGCTTCTCAGCTCCCACTTGTGTCCTTCAAAATGCGGGAAGTCATAGACGTATTTGCCATAATCATTCAAAGCATATTCCAAAGACAGTTTTTAATTTCCACACATAAACAAGCTGGCTTTCCTAATGACCTATGTGAGACAACAGTATTATTGTCACTTCAAATGGGAAAAGAAAGGGACAAGGGAAGAAAACCCTTCCATTTCTTCAGAATGCCCTAACTGAAGCTTTTGAGACCAAATTTTCAGAGAATGATAAATCATCCCAAAGCACTTTATAGGTATATCTGTCCCACACAATCCAAGACCTTGCAGAGATGCTTCCAGCAGATTTGATGGAGTTGGTTCCTCAGCCAACGTAACTACAGCACATTGTAGACCAGCTCTAAACAGGAGCTGGATCAGAAACAAGAGCCACCAGTTACTGAACCCAGGATCCCACCTCGCACTTCTGCAGGGTACGGGCACCATCCAGGACAGCCCTGACACTGCTGCACAACCCTGCACTGAAACACCCCATGGCCTCCGAGCAGAGAGGCCACCAAGACCGGCTCTAGCAAGGAATAAGGCACATTTTCACCAAATTCATCTCAGAACATCAAACTGGATACATAAAAATGGCTCCAGCAATGGCCCACCATGGGCAGCAGCCTAGTCTGGTGGTACTTGAGAACTCAGAGGCACAGAAATACATCAGCCCTCCAGGAAAACGTTCTGCCTTGGTCATTAAGCTCCCTTCTTCCTCCAGTATTTCTCCCACCCTTACTACTATTTCTTTGCTTTCACTAGTTACTTTTATTACTTTTATTTTTATCTTTTTTGTCAGAACTTTGATTCAAAAACAAGGCAAGCACACTCTGCTCTCTGAATAATTCTGCAATAAAATATTATCCTAACGAACATGCTTAAAAGCATCCCACAAAGCCATAATTTTCCTCCAACTGAGAATTCAGGATTTTTATGTCTCAAAAAGATAAAACGCTTTCAGAAATTACTCCTGAGGCATCGGAGCTGCTTCCTGGGAGGACTGTAACCTCTAGAGATACTAGATATGCCTCACATAGTCGAGTTAACAGCCTAATTGCAGCAGCAGGCTGTCATACTGCACTGGACCATCACCAGATAGGGATGAAATATTTTGCTGAGGTCAGGGAATACTCTCAGAATCCTGCCAGCAGCAAAACAGTGACTCAACCTCCAGATAAACCCAACTTGCCCATGCACAGCACCCACTGGCCTGCCTAGCTCTCCAGTCTTGATCTTTATGTCTTTATTCGATCCCTCCTGACATAGTCTTGCTTTAGTACCTTAACTCATCTCTTTTCACCCTGATAGGGTACAGAGATATTAGAATCATGTAGTGGAAGAAAAATACAAGAGAACAAAACATGGAATATTTTCAAAGAGCAAAGCCCTTCCTATTTTTAGGCAAAAGGTAGTGCTGAACATAACTATGTAAATTCCAAAACCTTTTTTAACTTGTTAAAACACATTTAAAGAATTTACCCTTAGCAATTTACCTTACCTTAAAAAATTACCTACCTTTTTAACACATTTAAACATAATTTACCTTTATAAAACTGGAACAGGCTGCCAAGAGAGGTTGTGGAGTCTCCTTCTCTGAAGATTAATCCTGTTCCACGTGCTGTAGGTGACCCTGTGTGTGCAGGGGGTTGCACTAGGTGATCTCTAAAGGTCCCCTTCCAACCTTAAAGATTCTATGACTCTATATGTGACCATTGGTCTAACATGCAGTTCACTGGTGAACCCTGAAGTTTAGCACAGGGCAAAAATTCTAGAACTTCTTGTCATCATATCATTAAAGAACTTATTTAAGAGGCAGCCAGCAGTAATCACCAAGAGATAAAAAAAAATCTGCTTAAAAATAACAGGAGACAAAATTTGTTATTCCTACAGAACATATCAGCTCATTAGCTGTTTTGACTATAAAATTCAGCAATCAAGCAAGTTTGCCATGTGCAGACATATAAGCAGATTTAGTAAAGACTGAGGAACCACTACTGCTCCAGACTGAGTTTATTCTCAAAGCGTGTAAATTTAATTGTGTAACTGTGTTCAGATCCTTCTGGGAATTGCCTGTCTCCTCCAATCTACTGCTCCACAAACCACGTTGCTCCTTTTGGGAAGCTTGTTCTCCACCTTCCTGGTCTCATTGACAGGAACTTCATTCTTCCTCTACCTAAAATCCAGCTCGTGCTACAACCTTTCGATTTAGAGTTGCCACACAGAGCTTGGAATAACATTTAAAAAATGAATTCCGTGCAATGCAGAACATGGGCAGAGAGAAGGAAAAAGACAAAATAAAAAGCTCATGTTCAGGAATATTTAGAAGCCTCTCTACAATTACTCTTGAAGTTTATGCCGTATTTTTCTGTACACAGGGTCCCCCTCGAGAAATTTCAAATACTTCTTCCTTCCCAAGAATTGAAGCAAGATGACAAATAGGCAAAGCTGTCCCTATTTAGAAAAGTAGTTACAACATGAAATATAGATCCTGTTTCATGATAGAAATGACAGAATGATGGCTCTCACCAAGGGAGTGAAGCCATGAACATTAAAAAAAACCTGAGTCTTATCAAGTAGAATTAGTTGCCAGGGCATCACAGAAGATAATGAAAGCAGCTTGTCCCTGAAGCTCAAGGTCATCCATTTAGAAGAGACCAATTTTTTCCTCCCCTGGAATTTGCATGCAGCAGAAGTCTTCATTCCTGAACTAATCTGCACAGAAGTGACACGGTTTGGACGCCGGCATGAATGTGATTTGTTTGCATTGGTATCTGGGCTCTTTCAGAAAGATGTGTTGGCTCAACTGCTTCTTGTACAGCAGATGGATGGACATCATAAAACATCACACGGTGACATAGCAGGCTGTCTGAAATTCAGATAAGGCTACATATCCTTCAGCCTCGCCATACAACACCACAGCAAGGCTGTATGTAGCACATACCAGCACAGGTCTATGTCAAATCAATAGCTCTAACAGCGTGCCAAGTTTAGCAACAGGGTTTTAACAGTTTGGTTTCATTCGGCTACTGCCTGCAGTGCCTGGGCTCCCAGGAACATTCCCTGGAGGCTCAAGCTGTAGGATACGAAATACACCGGAGAGAGCAGCAGGAATTATTCCACCAAACTTACCCAACTGCCATCCAAGATGGTCAGCAACTTCAAATCCCATTTGGAGCTATTCCAACACCACAGTGACAATTCAGAAACCACTGAGTGACTTCTTGCAGATAATGCCTTTCCCTCTCTCTGCACTGCCTTCCTGTTCCAGGAGGTGGTGCCACTACTCATTCCAAGTGATACACAGGATTTCTGCTCTAAAAATACCAGTTGATCTTAACATTAAACATGCCTGTGCAGCTAAACTACTTCAGGGGATCAGAAGGATTTCTGCAAAGCAGCAGACAAGTCCATATGTGGATGCACGTGACTCAAAGCAAGGCCTCCCATTTTGTGCAAAGCAATTAGCAAATGCACGTTCAACATTTCTGGAAATTCAAAGCCTATCAGTTCCTAATGCCTCCAATCTGAATGTTCTTGTTGCAAGAAGAACAGAAGCTCTTCAGTACTTTGCATGAATTCAAACCACAGGCTATTAGAGAGAAAGGATAAATCTGTTGCCAACCCATCTGTAACTGCCATCTGGGACAGATGTTTTAAATGGAAGCCGTCGGGAGATTTAGGGCCCACAATCAATTGATCCTAAAACTTGATCATTTACCCCCTTGAGTATCCCAATAAGAAATTATAGAGTCTCCCCTGACTGAAGCAATACTAATGTTGAACATGAGCTTCCTCCTCTGCAGCCTGTGAGCAGCCTGAAAAGCTGATTAACAGCACAGCAATATCATCCTATCCCATTCCTCCCAATCCTTTCTGCTCCAAGAGCTAAAGCTCACCTGAATTTTTTATGGAGAGGGAACTAATAATATATAAGGTAAGGGAGGCCAGAGAGCCTATCTATCTGTTATTATTTATTTGCTACCACAGACCTCGCTTCCTTCAGCCAGTGAAATTCCCTTTAAAATAATTTAACTATCAACAAATATAAATATTTTTTCATAAAATTCCGAAACAAAATGACTAGCCATTTGCATATGACCATTCCAATTTCACGTACTCCTCCTTTTGATCCCTCCACATGCTCGCTTGGCAGAGCCTCCCGTTCTGCATTATTTAGCTGCTATTGCCCACAGAAACACTGATCTACGGGCGTTTAAAAGTTTCTCCTTCACCCATTACTTGAACAATTGCACTGATCTCTCCAGCACTGCACCAATGACCTAGTTCTGCCTACAACTTGCCATCTCTGCTAAACACAACCCAAGCAAAATTGAATTCCCCATATAACAGAGTTTGGGGAAGAGACAGAAAGCCCAGTTAACAAGCTGCTTTGCTTCCAACTTCATTGATCTCTGTATGGTCGTGTCTTGACAAGAATCAAGTTAATTTAGCCACTCTCAAGGTCAATACACATTCTGCAAGCTCTACGTAAAGCATCAGCTAGTGACAGCGCGCCGCAGAATTAAGGCAAATGTGCTTCATGAGCAAGAACAAGATTATATTATCCTCAAAAGCATGAAAAACTACCCAATTAGGCCCACTTTGCAACTGCTGCCTTCGTGGTCACAAGAGGGACACGACTACCTCCTCAGAGCTAGACCAGGCTGGCCTGGGGAATGAGAGCAGAGTTTGGGCTACCTTTAGACACAGTCTAGGCCGGCTCTCCCTGCAAGGCTTCCAAACTATTTTGGAATTCCAATGCTGTCCAGAGACACTTCAAAAGGTGGCAAATGACGACAGGCCCGAGCCAAGCATCAGCAGATGCAGAGCATCATTTAAAACAAGCAATATTGGTAAAACCTGAAAAAAATGTACCAAGCCCAGTACCTTTGCAGTACCTAGAACATCAAAAACAAAAGATGCTTTGGAGATGTTCTAACAGAGTGATACTTTAAGAAGTCTTAAAGAGAAGTTACCTGGCACAAGGAACACCCAGGTCATCTACGTAGACACACCTAGGGCTGTATGTTGCCACACTGCAGTTGACACCACTTTGCATGTTCTAGCATGTTCTCCTAGGCAAAGGGCTTCACATTTGTCACCAGTGACTCTCAAGGAGCTTTTTCTGCTTGGAAAATGACCACCAACACATTTCTCATCCAACAGCCTACAAGCCAGAGCGCTCAGAGCCACGACAGCACCCTGGCAAGGAGAGGTGCTCGCAGGTGAACTTGAAGAGCTAACAGGAGAGCAAATGCGTTTCTTGGAAATCTATTAAACCCAGAAGCAGCCTCAGCTCCCATCTGCTGCCACCTCCGGATGGCACAGCAGCCCAGCACAATGACCTGCAATTCAGACACACACATCTCACACCTACAAGTCAAGCTGCAGGAAAAATGCAGATTTTCATCAGGTCTCGCTAGAGAAAAACATCATTACAACTGTTACAAACGGACCATTTCCAGCTCTGTGAATCCGACAGATATTCATGATGATAAAAGAATAATCCGTAAGCAGTAAAATGCTTGTACATAAAGGCATAAAGAGTGTTACAGATAGACTGTTTTCAACAAGTAGAAGCGAACATCCAACTTCTACAAAGAGAGGGCCACATGGCTTTTCCATTTCATAAATTGAAGTTTAAACTTCTTATTTATCTGTACTCTGTTTTTGTCAAAATAAAAACCTCTTATTTTATCATGGGTCACGGCAAGTTCTCTCTCAGGATAGTTTTGGTGGAAACGAATTCTTGGCTTCAGTAAAACCAGCCCAATGTCCTTTCTATGATAATGTAGACACTTCAATCTACTTTGCATTTTCATCCTTTGAAGGATGCCTAGCACAGGATGAAATTTATAACAACATCCACCAACAGGGATGCATTACAGTGAGATAACTGATATGCTTGCTCTTTTTATTGATCCATGGAGCAGGTTATTATTTGAAGTAATATTAACAGTAATGTCATTACTTAGAGAAGAGAAAAAAAATACTTCACAGCTTTTAGAAGATACATTTGTCAGAGTGCTACCATCTGCACCAACGTTTGAAGACCAAGCAATTTAAATATGCATAATTTACTTAATCTTAGGAAGATATCTGAAAATAAGAGGCATCTTATTACATTTCCCAAAGAAGCCTCAATTTGCATAGTATTAGATCCATCTGGAAAACTGGCATTTGAAATAGCCTTGTCCTCATAAGTCCACACGAGTTTGCAGTATGAGGGTCTGCACATCTACTAAACAAGTCATTTTTGGAAGCTCCTCTGGGGAAATCAGGGCAAGGGGAGACAAACTCAAGTGATGAAAGGAAGAATTGGAAGGAAGAATTGAAAGGTAGTCCTTGAAAGGAAGTCTCTTGAGAATATATATAATATATATGTTGCATCTTTGTGAGAATCTCCTGCTATTGTGCAGGAACATCTTTTCTTGGAGAGGTTCAGGAGGTTAACAATTTAGCAGATGATTACACTGATAGACAAGTAAAGACTGTCCAAGCAGTTAAGTATCACAAGAAAGGCCCTTCCACTGCTCCTGCACTGAAGCTGCAACTTGTTTAAGCCTACACCTGGTTCAGGAGTAGAAATAAGAGATGGAGACTATATGTGACCACCTATAGTTAATTGCAGAAACCAACTTCAGCTGCCCTGTCTCTGTCTCTCTCAATGACCACTCCTGTTTTTAAGAAGTATCCCTTTTTTATTTGCTAGGAAAACCTGGAAAAGGTGAAATAAACCCTTCACAGATTATCAGTAAGCAACATAGCTGATAACTAAGCCTTCCTGACTGCAGCATTTAACCTAACCACAAAGTTTGAAATAACAAGATTTTTCCCCAGGATTTTGCTAAGCCTGCAGTGAACGGCACACCTGAATCAGGTATTACCCTGAGCCTCTGGGTAGGGCACACTGCTGCTCCAACACTGTGCAACCTCACACTTGTGGTTCCACAGCTTTAATCCGGAGCGGGAGCAGGATGCAGGAGAGAAAAATCTGGAAAGAATCATTTACAGCACAGGCAAAAGCAACCCAACTTTATCAACGTATCAGTACATTTTGCTAGAACAGATCAGTGATTTACAGGCAGGCTAAAGGCTCTGAAACATTCTAGTTACAGAATCCTTCAAGACAGCCTCCAAGTTTTTAGTCCCGGCTCACCAGAGCTTTCTGGACAGTTCAGGAGACTGCATAGACTTTAGAGGACTGCACCACTGCGTGATGAGAGTTGCTGAGCACACAGTAAAGGGGGAAGACTGTGAAGCAGAAAACAGAAACAAGACCAAAAAATAATCTCAAGTTTAGTCACTTTCTCCAGGAAAAAAAAAAGTAATTTTCCAAGAAAATATTCTAAATGGCTCAATCTTATCAAGAGACTGGCTGCAAATTTTTCTTCCACAAAATATTCAGTAATGAAAGATTAACATTCACTTTACTCTAGGGAGTTGGAACATAAGATTGCCTCCCATCTTCAAGCCAACTCCCCTTGCATTTCTTGGTTTGCAATATTTACCAAGCCCACTTCTACTTTTAAGGTAGCAGCAGCAAAGGTATTTTCCTTGAGTAAACACATTTGGTGAGACTGCAGAAACCGGCCAAATATTGACTTGGTTAAGGGCAAGCTTCGCTTCAAACTGATTTCAGATGCACACAGGATGAACTACTTGCAAAGAGAATGTGTTACACTGTACTGTACCATTTTAAATAATAAACTGAAAAGTCCATGATAACCGAGTATTTTAGAACAGCAGAAATAAACAGTACATTAGAGAAAAATGACATTGCTCTAAAACGTTCCTGAAAATAAAACACTGGCCCCTATTTCCCTCCGAAAAGGTGGTAAGCTTGTGTAATTTCTAGAATAACTGAATCCTAGCAGCCAATATGCCTGGCCTCCCCTGCAGAGATAAACCAGCTCTCTCCATGGTCTCACTGACAGCTCGCTCAGACAAGGTCACAGGTAGGAAAACACTGCCCATCTGGCACAGATGTGGGTACTGGTAGTACACAGTATCTAACTGCAGTCAGCCAGCAGAGCCACTATAGCTGTATTTATTCTAGTCTTAGTGTCACAATCCCTTAGTTAGGTTTCTCCACATTCCCCATTTACCAGTTTTTACAAAACCTCACGTCGTATCTTCTGTCTTCTGTGTTCTTTCCAAGTGGAAGAAACCATCCTGTGGAGTCAAGTTGTTAGTGAAGGGACAGACAGAGCAGGAATATAAGCTGTATTTCCACTGGAAACCAACCTACACATGCTTAGGGTCTTCTCAAGGGCATCCAAATAAAGCATGCTAGGCATGAAAGCATTTACAGAAGAGGCTTTACCTGCTTGTAGTTCTCTGGTTGTCTAATCAGATCTGTTTCTGTGACAGAAAGATGTCCCAGCATCTTGTCCACATGACAGCCACTAGTGAATAAATGGATCTGGAACAGATTAAAAGATATTTGTCAGTATATAAGGAGCATTAACACCACCAACAGCTACTATGTGAAGGCTGCCTAGATGCAACTCGTGATTTGAATCAGTGGTTCCAAGCCCATTCCCAATGGAAAAGTGCAAATGTAGTTAGTACCACCACTACAAGAGATCCTTTCCAAAGAGCCTGCAGGAAGCCTTGGCCACACACCACAAACAATTATCCCACTCACAAAATGGTTCATCCAGCATGTTATTGAAAACACACGCAGGAATTGCCACTGCTGCTGCCACAGTAAAAGCAAGGTATTTCTCATCATGGCTCAAAGCCCTTTTCCTTGCACCAGACCTGCTCTTGTGCACAGCACAAAGGCCGATTTACAGAGACTGCAGACAACTTCAAGAAGTGCAGGAGACATCAACAATAATTCCTGATTTCTTCCTTTAAAGCAAAAAAGGCTACCTAGTTACAGTGAGTTTCTCTTCTGCTGTTGTATATTCTTGGCTTGCTCTTACTGGGACCTTGTCCCAGCTGCACTGGCGATGGTATCATCAATTATTTGATGAAGAAGCCTCCCAAGTTAGTCAAGGGAACAATAAAATGCAATTCCTTCTATTCAGAACTGATCCCTTTGTTACTGTAATAACTGCAGCTGCCAAACAAGATAGCAGTGCACATTTGTCAGACAATCGCTCATATTTCATTAATATTTCTGCCAGAAGACAGGGAATATTTGCTGCTTTTCTTCTTTTATTCTAATATGAACTTTATCATACACTTGGGTATTGACAACTATTTTAAAGATGACAGGCACTGGGTAATTATCAACCCTTCCCTGCAACTTGGGCATATTTTAGCATTCCTTTCCCCCAAACGAACTTCTGCTGACAACCATCTGTCACATGTGCAGTTATGTAGTTTAAAAATAAATAAAGCACCTCCCAATGCTCCTCTTTGCACCACTGGCTGCTCTGCTGCACTCTGGCCTAAGTGAGGCCGCCAGGTCTCGGGACCACTGGTCCCAAGGAGGAATTTCACCCTCTTCAAACGCCTGTTGTGGCCGTGTCACTAGTGAAGTTCCTGACCAAGTACTTTAAAGCTGTAACAACAGAGAAAACACAGTGTTTCTGCAATACCGGAATTATGAGGTGTTTGTGTTTTAAATATTGATAGTCACAACGTCATTAAAGATGAAATAAGGCACAAAGAGGGGAAAAGCACTAAGGACAAGGGAAAGAGTCTGTGAACTGTCACCGTAAGGAACCTGCGTTAAATCAGACTCAGGACAACATAAATACGACTTAACCTTGCACAAAACTCCTCTCCCTGTGAGTACAGGCACAGGCCCCCCGAGTGCCACCTTTGGAAGAGCATCCACTACCAGTTCTTGAATGCCCTTCAGCTTAGATAAGCTGCAGAGATCACCTTAATCTAACTTGTTTAAAGGGAAACGAGAAAAAAGCTTGTTCATAGTCCACACATACCTGCGATGAGAAGAACATGGCACTGAAGAATGAACTTAAAATTCTACTGGCAAAGTCACATTACGAAAAAATCCGAAGACTTTCAAACATCAAGAACTCCAAAGCAAAATAGACATAATTACCCAGTGCAGTCATTTGCACAGTAGCATGTAGACTCTTCAGGCCAAGATCAGATGATTCTAGCAATTGCACTTCAGCACAAACATAAATTACTGACAATGAGGTAATCACCCAGATCAGCCTCTGCCCTCTGCTCCGCAGAACATCGGGACTTTTTCCATGTCCCTTCATTCCTTTCCATGCATATTACAGCACTTGCTGTCACGTTACCACAATCTAGTAATTCTGGTTATATGAAACTCCTGTTGTCCAAGTTTGCCTCTGACCCTAGCCCTTCCCTAGCCTAGCTGCAATCTCTGCTCTCCCTTTTCCTGCACAGGGACAGCTGAATAAAAACAAAGGCGACACATCCATTTTACAGCAGCTCGGCTGATCCACTATGTCTTTTTACATATTAATTGTAGCAGAGTGTATTTACGAGATCTCAAAACAGAGTTAAATAATACATGCTTTTACCTATTCTTCTACAGCTACGCGAGGGTTCTCATTTACACTTTTTAAAGTAAAAGGGTAATTCAAGGCCTAACTAAAAATACCCATCCTCTCCTATGAATTCAAGATGAATCAAAAACCAGGCAGACAGACACTTCAGCTGGAGCTAGAGAGGAAGAAGAAACGGAACAAAAAAGAACCAACAGGCAGGCCTCAACACGGTGATTTATCTTCCAGGCTTTGATATATTTGAGAGTATTCCAGATAAATAAGAACGGCGACGAAATGCGAGGGAATAACGGTCGTTCTGCGACATTAAAAATTCAAGGCAGGCCAAGCTGTCCACGTTGCAAAGCCATTATAATGTTGCTCACAGCCCCGGGCTGCAAAGCTCCTCGGCAGCAGCCGGGCGGAGATTTCCCGCGGGAATCCTCCTGCCGCGCGGCCGCCGGCGCCGGAGCGCGGCTCGGCGGGAGGGCCGGCACCGGAGCAGCTGGGGCAGGGTGTCGACAAGCAGGTCACACCACACGGGTCAGCTGCAGCTCCTGGGAGGCCTCCCCTTGCTGTGAGTTAAGGATCTTGCTGCAGACTTGATGCCATCAAGTTGACGTGGCAGCAGGTGCAGCGGAGGACACGGGGTCCCCTCATGATCCCTCCAGAGAGGGAGCTCAATTATCATACACTTCAAGGAAAAAGCACTCACGTATTTTGGTCTCTTCCTCCTCATCTTTCCCTCTTTCTTTCCCCTTACTTTTCTCCAGACAATACAGCCTTGCATTAAGAAGAAATTCTATTAAGTCTGCAGTCATCACATCAGCCTAGAAGCCCACAGCCCCATCACCCAAGCAATTCAACGCATCTTCACAGACCCACAGAAACAGAAAGGATCTCCAGAGGTCTCCAACGCTACCTCCTGTTCTCACAAGCACAACTGCCAACGTTGGGTTATGTTCACAGTGATTCTGTGGTATGTTGAAAGCCTCTGTGGAGATGGATCCTTCCCCAACACTGGTGACCTGCTCCAGTGTTGCCATAACCCTAAGGAAGAAATATTTTCCAAAACCCAATCCTTCAACTTCTCCTTGGAGGTCATGTCCTGAGCTCCTTAGCTGGCTCCTATTTTTGTAGCCTCTTGCTGGTTCCTCTCTGTACAATTCTTATCTCCCAGAGGAATCTCCATACTTGTAATGCAGAATGGCAGTCATCTCTTGAATAAGAATGAATCTTTAAAGTGCAACATATTTGTTTCAAAAAGCCTCAAATAGAGAAAATGGCATTTTAGAGTCTGAGTCACAGAATGAAATCTATGGAAGTGTCGCCACTACTTGGCAAAAAATTATAGCTTGTGATTAGCAGTAAATAAGACTGTTTCACAGTTGAGATACATAACCTGTTAAGTCATTAAACAGAGCGAGTAAAAGTCATAATTATCATTTTCTAGAAAAAGCCCTCCGTAAATCTGTCAGTATAATTAAAACACATAACATTCATTAACCTTTTGTGCACTGTGTTTGTGCCTTATATTAGGAAAGCAACAACTCACACACAAGCCATCCTGGGTCACCGGGGTCTCCACGTTAAATATGCTGAGGCTCAGTTCTTGGACAGAAAGTAGACTGGTTTAAAAGTTTTAAAATTAGGTTAATGCAGTAGCATAGTCAAAACTTCTCCATTAAAGAGTCAGGAAATATCAGTTATTATTTATGCAAAAGTTAACTTGTTCCCTTTTCACA
>JAUBOD010000770.1:2646808-2661102 GCA_032353885.1 Nothura maculosa
ACAATTGTGCTGCAGGTAAAAACAACGGGAAAATTGCAATTTACTTACCTAAGTAAGTTCCTACCAAGATTGGCAAAGGAAAAGGAAAAAATAATAAGTGGGTTTTTTTTTAAGAAAAAAAGAAAACAGGAAAGGTTAACATAGGTCAGAATTACGGTAGCTTCGGCCTCATGCAACACACACAGAAACACGGACTGTTTTGGTTGCAATGAAACACAGGGTGATTACATTTCTGCTGGATGAAGAAACAACATTAAACAAACAGTAACTCTCCAAATATGAGATGCCACTGAGCAGAGCTGCAATCTGTACGAGCAAGCAGCAGTTCTTTACCACCTCCTTCCAGTAACTGTCCCACATTGGCCTCGCTGGACCTGGGCAGCAGCCCCTGGAAGGCTCAGTCTACCCAAGAACATCCCTCGGCTTTGCAAGGCCTCCAGATGAGGGGCACAAAGCAGGGCCATGTGCCAGGAGTGCTTCAATTCAATTCAATTCCATCAATCCTGCTCCTGCTTTCTGGAAACACCCAACTGCAACAAGCCAAGAAGGCAGTGGCTGCCCTGGGGTCTACATGTCCAGCCTGAAGAGCTACCACCCACCTCAGGGGACAGTCCATCACCTCCACTCGCCTTCACCTATAGACCCCACACCTCAACTTTATGGTTAATCTGTGGCTCCTAACTATGGGAGCAGGACACGAGCAGATGATCCCCAGGGCTTGGCCCTGGGCACGTCCCACCTACCTACGTGCATCATGTGTCAAGGCCATTTATGCTCCGGAGTTTGGGATGTGCAATTTCAAGAAAGGATCTCCCCTTTGGCATGTAGTCCTGCCCAAGGAAGCTGCAGGACTGCAGCACTCGTGTTAAGAGCACATCTAGGAATGAATGAGTGTGGGCATGTCCACAGGCTGCCACCGAGGCTTTCTCATTCATTAACCCTGGTGGAGACCAAGCCTCAGAGCAACTTTGCTTTGGGCACAGCAGCCCTTCAAAAATCTAAAGGAGAACATCTCCCAGTCCCATGGAGCTGGCTCTTACACAAATCCAATAATTAAACACTTTTAAAGAAACAGAACAGCAAATGAAGCTTGGTGGGAAAACCTAAATCTACAGAATTTAACTAAGAAGAGTTTCAGAGGGAAATAGTTTTCAAGAGAGGTGTGAAATACTTTAACAAAAACATTTTGCATAGCTGATTTCTAAGTGACACTGATCATCTGGAGCAGCAATAAAATGATCTAAACTGAAACAAGATATTTTTCCTCAATTTTTGAGCAGAGTTGAAGCAGTACAGGGAATCCACATGCTTCTTTCCCCCTCTACTCCTCTCTTTTTGTCACAAAACCAGGAGTTCTCTCCCTGCTTGGCTGGCCCAGCCAGCCAGGCGCTCCGGGCAGCCGCTCTCAGCTCCTCCCTGCACACAGGGCTGCATCCGCCCGCCCTACGTATTTCACTTCATCCCGTGCCAGTAAAATCACACAGAGGCTCTTTTCTTCCAGTACCTAAGAGACAAGAACTGATAAGCAATCGTGATGCTTGAGAAGCTTGCCCTAAACCAGGATGACGCTATGTTCTACTCAGTGTTTGCTTTGTTGCTCACCAAAGGCAACCCGAGTTCCTCTGGGCTTCCCAGCCCTGCTCTGCTGTGCCCTGAGAGCAGATGCAGCACAGGCTGCTCTTCCCAGCTGGGGTCAGCCCGTGAGCATGGGAAAGGCAGTGCTGCAGGCTGCCTCTGCTGCGTTGTTTTTAAAGGAAAGAAAACACTAACAAAGTAAAAAAAAAGAAACACACTCACTACTAAAAACTTGTCTCTCCATTTCAAGTACTCCTCTGTAGGGCTTTTTTATAGACTTGGATAAAAAACAGACTTTTTTATCCATTTACTTTTACAAAATAAAAGATTATCCAATAAGCTTCCCAATGCCCAGGCACCTGCCGAGTGCAATGCACAGGGAGCGCTCCCACCTTGCAGGCACCTTCCCAAGGCCCTTTTCCAAGGCCCTTTCCAAGGCCAGCGCTGCCTCCCTTCACAGCCTGTGCAACACGTGGGGCTCTGCACAGCACCATGAGGCCAGCACGTCTGTCCATGTGCAGCCTGCTGCCCCGCACGGGCACAGGGTCCCCTCCAAAGAGCAACGGGAAGGCCCTGGAGGATCCCTGTCCACCTACGGAGCTCACTGGCTTGCTCAGTATATGCTCACCTTGTTGTTCCACTTCTCTCCTCAGGTTTTGTAGGCTATTTTTGGGGAAAGGATGTCCCTGCTGGTCACCCTTGCAGCTTCTATGCCCTCTTGAGCTGCCAGCTGTTCTCATTACCTCTAAAAAGACTGGAAAACATCAGGCTCGCTGGCCACTGCCTCCGACAGCAGCCCATTCAGGGCTCTCTTGATTAGTTGTTCTCAATGTTGTGTTTTGCCATTGCTTAGGAATCAGACGTGCTCCCGCTCTTCCATATCACTTGATCCTGCCCAGACACCCTTCTACAAGTTCCTCTCACGCACAGGAATCCCAGGCCTGATACAAACACACAGAAGGTACCAACCACCTGATCCACCACCCTGCATCTACTGATATTGCCGATCCAGTCAGACACAATCAGATCAAACCGGTCCAAGTCCTGTCCCAAGAACATCCCCTTTTGGTTTAACTCATTCCCAGATGGACAAACTTCCATTGGATGGTTATCCTTGACCCTAGGAAAGCAGCCAGTGCTACTGCTGATAAAGAAAGAATCAAAACCAGTTAATGCAAAAGGTCTAGGAAATCAGGAGGGAGCTTGGAATGAAGTCTGGCTTCTTATGTAGCCAGTGCTGAAGGGCTTCCCTACAATCCCTTGACCAAGAGTTTCCACTTTCCCACTGATCTCCTGATAATTCAATTTAATGCCACGCCAGGCTGATGCAGCTAGAATGCCCCCGGGTCCAGGAGCTCATTCATATTTCCTCCAGAGGAGGTGAGGAACACTGAACCAGCACACACTACATGAGATCATCATTCCATTTTGCTTCACAAATTCCCAGCAGTGGACACAAGGTATTCCAACAGTTAATTAACCTCATTCAAAAATGTGCAGCCTTTTTCTAGTCTAAGTTTTTCTCCTGCACCTTCTGGCCACGACTGCTTATTATTCCACTCCTGCCTAGGCTAAAAAGCCCTTTATTATCACACTGCTGCTGCTCCTGTCAGCAGTGACAAACATCTCCAATTTCCTCTTTGATAAAAGCCATTTTCCATTATAAGGTGTGCTTTCCAGTCCCTTCCCCATTTTCATAGCTCTTCTGTGAAACCTCCCTAATTTTCCAACATATTACTTGGAGCATGTTCCAGCACCGCTTTATTTCAGCCTTAAGTCTGCTGCTGGGAAAAGCCTTCCTTTTATTCCAGCTACTCATTCACGCTCTCTTTCTTTCCGCCAATTTTTATAGTGCATCTGATGACCCTGAAAAACAAATTCAATCAGATGAAAGCTAACGTGGTGCAAGAGAGAACAAAGTGCAACAGTGCTCCCTCCCTCCGCCCGCCCCGCAGGAATCTGCACAAAACGAGGATCACATAGACCCCACGTGGGATAACTGCGTGGACAAAAGTAACCAGGGTCCAGAACATAAAACATCCTCTCCACTGAGCATTGTCAGGCAGGCTCCAGAACGTTAATGAGAAGGAGAAAAAAAAGGGGGAAAAAAGGACTAGACTAATAAATATTTAACAGCCCGCTGCATTTACAACTTCTGAGACTCCATGTACTTTTAACGTTCCAAAACCAGTAACCTGCAGGAAATTTTCCATGCTGGCCTGAAGCTGAGGAGTTAGGAAGGTCACTGCATGCCTAACAATGCCTTCAAAAAGATTGAAACAAGAGGTAATTACAAGGAGTAATAAACAAAAATGCAGAAGAGAAACCTGCACCTTTTGTGTGCTGGGGCCTGGGCAGATGGAATGAAATACCTTTTCCTATTCTTAGCACTCAAGTGCAAGTCTAAACTCACGGTGTCTGGCCAGACAAATCATATTCAGAGCTTGACAAAATTCATCTCTCTGGAGTTACACAAACAGATGATTCAGAAAAAGAAATGTTTGAGAGCTGTAGCAGCGAGAGAGAAAAGCAAACCAAATTCCAAAGCAAAATTTGAAAGGAGTCCCAAGTTCTGCAATGTCCAACCTTTCCATAATCAGTTTTGCTCGCTCCGGCTGCAGCCACAGCCTTTCCGCTTTCTTCCTGACCTTTCACCACCAAGATTCCCCTTTTCCTTTGTCTTCCCTCTGCTCCCATTACTCCCTCTCTCCCCGGAAAGTTCAAGCTGACCAACCCACACGTGCACTCAGCCCAGCAGCTCTGCTTTCCCCATCCCCTCCACCCTTAGGTATTATTTTGGCAAGACTAATCATTCCATTTAGAAACTGTATTTCCACTCCATCCAAGGACATTCAAGGCATTTATTTCATGAATTCACTTTTCTGAGGGCTGAGTTTAATTCCTAACTATCAAAAACTGGAAAAATCTTGGGTGAAACCCTTCCAACAGTGGTGCCTGACAACTCCTGCAATACTGGAGAGCCTAATTCCAAACCAAGGTGGGTAGTGTGGAGTTTAAATGCCTTAAAGCTGGACACCAAGGTCTGCATAAAAACAGGGATCGACATCCCCTACACTGATCAAAAACACTTGTAAGCAAATATATTGCTGAAAACTACTTCAATGCAGGTGGACAGAGAACCTCTCACGAGGATCTGGATTTGTGCAGGGAGAATTTGAGGCCTTTCTGACATGAGCATTTCTGACGTGAGCTTCTCTTAGTGCAAAGTGCAGTACAAGGGTCCAATCCTGCTGGGACACCACTAGGATACAGTATCAAAGGAAAAAAACCTTTTCTAGTAGTATGTACAGTAGCTCTGTATATGCCCCTGTGTTTGTAAAGAAGAATTCCATTTTCTTGGGCAAATTTCACTCCCACTCATCTTTCTCCTGTATACTGAAACTGGTGCAACCCCCAATCAGTCACTTTGGACATACGGGTTCATTTCATCCCTTTTACTCTGCTCTAACTCAGCTCCTCCTGCTCGCCTTTCCCAGCAGCATTCCCGAGCCGCTAAGGCTGTGAGACTCCATCCAGCATGGCTTTCCTCATACCCACCACATCATGATCTGGGTTCTCTGAACCTTGTTCCACCCAAAACTCCCAGGAATAACCAACGCCCAAGGAGGCAAACACGTCTGAGAGTGAAGCACGTGGAGCTACCAGCAGGTACCAGAGCCAGATAACGCTCCAAGCATTTCCGTGGCTGGTTAAGAGCAGACTGGAGATAAGCAGCAGGCACCCAGGGAGAGCCTGGCCCTGCACAGCTTCACATACACTGCAGAAAACTGCATTTCCTGAGCAGCTTTTGGCTATTTTTCCCCCAAACAAGCCAATTTAAAGGTGACATGACAAACCCAGCAGCACAACGTCCAAGGATTTATTGCCAAGAGAGCAAGAGCTGTCCTCACCTTCCCTGCCCGCGTGTGTGTAGGCATGCACGTGAGCAGAGCTACAGCCAGCCACTGCCTCAGCAGGACACAAAGCTGGACACACCAGGGCATGCAGCGCGTGGCACTTCATGCTAACACATACACCTCAGTTATTGCCTCGCTCATATTGACATTTTTATATGCTAGCTACTCACAAACGGGCTCTTCTGCTGCATTTGGCAAAGCAACACTGCATGCATTGCTGAGGGATACGGGTTTTCTGCATTGGCCAAAAGAAAAACTGCCCAGCACTACTCTTTGGACAGAGTTTGTTGTTAGCTATGGAAGTTGAAAGCTACTGATTTCTACTGCAGGTAGAAGAAGTGCAGATAGTCCCAGGTTTTAAGATCTGACCCAACAGAAAATACAGAGGCTTGAACCTGAGACTTGACCTGAATATTGTCTCCTAATTCTTTTGGTCCAATTTTGTAAATTTATATTTGTTCAGGACATAGAAGACTCTGTTACTCTGCCTTTTTTTTTTTCTTTTGTTTGTTTTTGCATTTCTTTTCAAGTTAGCAGTGAAACAACATCTAGGTTCAAACCCACCATCCCAGGCTTCAGTAGCTTTGCAAAACTGCTAGAAAACTGCTGCGTCAACATGAGAATTTGGCAATCAGCACCCAATTCTCCCTTCTTTGCAGTAAGGCCCGACGTGTCCGCACATGAAAAGCCTGAAGGTGATCAGCATAACCACAGGTGGAATGGGTGCCCAGAGAACACGCAGACATCAACACAGAATGAGCACACAGAGTCATTAGGCACAAAGCACAGACAAGCCAGCAGATGAAACTAGGGGGGTAAAAAATAAATGATCACTCTCCTAGCATAAGCTGAGCGCAGCTTCAAGGTCTTACCCCTGCTAGGCATCAACAGGCGCTTCTTCATGTTGCCTGACAGAGCACAAGTGAACAGAAAAGAGAAAAACATCACATCAGCAGCCGGAACAGCAGCAGTTTTAAAAAGTTCTTAATGTTACAACACAAACAGTATCAAACGTTCATAACTTATCTCAGACAAGCCACGTGTAGTTAAAGCTAAAAATGAAAAAAAAATAAAATAAGGAAGATTCTGTTCAGCTGTATCAAAAAATATCACTGGTTTAACTGCACTATGACAGCTTAGAGGTACAAGAATAAGACACAGCAGGACAGAATGTGGTTTTCCTCCAAGGAAGTCTGTAGAGGAATTTAGCTCGTGTTCACTCCTGGGAGGACAGAGATTGCATCTCCCTCCCCACCCACACTCACTGTTTCAGGTCAAGAACTTTCAAACAACCTCCTTCTATACTAAAAAAAACATAGGAAAGCCTATACAGACAATATACATTTTGCAGAAAAAAGTATATACCATCCATTCCATTGTGTTGCTCATAACTTCTTTTTCCCAGGATAGTCGGGGACCCATTATTAATGACAGGTGTAAACTTAGCAGGCGTCAGGTTGTTGAGTGAACTGGACAAACTCTTTGCAGGATCTGGTTTCGGAGGACATGGATGAGACTCTGGTGAGAAAGAACAGGATTTTGTCAGTGAATGGATTGGAATTGCAAGTCTGAAAATTTGCACTCTTTTACATTGATGAAGAATGCTTCACCTCTCCTTATGTGCAAACTATTTTTGCACCCTCAATTCTGAATTTGACCCTAGTTTTGACTGAATACTGCTACTTAAAATAAATATATATATATTGAGGACTTTCAACATACTAAAATTGTTTTAAACAACATCATAACAACATATCTCTGTTCTAAAAGAAGAGTTAAGAGGAAAAGAAATATTTTATTTCCAAAATTCTGTTCTACAATAATTTTGGTAATTTCTGGGCTTCTTGAGGTATCTCATTAGTAACACAAATTTTCAAGTAAAACACTCAACAGAGAAGCAGCAAGTAATATTTATTATACACTGAATCTCAAAATATTTTATCAAAGTGTTCAGAAAACATAAGATCAATTCCAGTGTTTCTTATCAGGACAGAAAGGTAATCAATTCTCCTGCTGAAGGGAACTAGGGAATTCCAACTCCTTAGTTTTCTGTAGCAAAGTCCACAATAACATATAATAATATATAAAAATGTATTTTTTTTATTCAACACAAAAATGGAAAAGAAGAAAGGAAGGTCGGCAGACTCAGCGAGCAGGTTTTCTGCCTGGTTTGCTCGTGTTCAATACCTAAATAACGGAGCACTGCTTCCAAAGGCTTCCGAACCACTTGCTTTAATAGCAACGGATTTTCCGATGCCTCCGGTAAACGTGCTGTGCCTGTAAAACAAAAGCAACAGAGTCAGAAGGTAAAAACACTGAGGTAAATGACAATTATCTCTTCTGAAAGAGCTTTCCTATCGAAAGGAATATTTACAGATGTCTTGGCAATATGGCACAAGCGCAGCAGAAGGGGAAGTGTTCTAGCCAACAAGCAATCCTTCAAGACAAACAACAACTCGGGCATTCTGAGTGTGACTTGAAAACAACAGGCTGCAGCCTGGGCTCAGCGAGAGCGCTCTGCAAGGCTCCCTAGTTATTGTTGGCCCAGCAGTTCTGAGAAAGAGGCTGTTCCCAGAAGGTAGAGCTCAAGCTTCATAGGAAAGGAATCTCGGCCACGGCTTTTGGTTGGCGTTGGGAGCAGGATCCCAGCTGCCCTGGCACTCACACTCTGCCTTGATAGCCGCGCTGTTAATGGGCAGATAGGGGTGTCTTGCGGCGTGCCAAGGGCGCAGGATATCTCGACACAAACGTCTGGCAATTCGCGTCAGTTTGGTTGTATGCAGATAAAAAGCCTGTCGGGTCTTCATAGCAAACTTGGGGCTCCCACTGTTTCGCACTGGCACACCGTGAGGACTCTGTTTAGAGAAGGAAAGAAAAATAAATGTGATTTCTAACAAAAATAATTGTTGGGAAGTAACTTTTTGGAACAGAGATAGCTTCATCTAAAATCATTTTCAACTGCTGGTTCTCAGGTATCAACACACTAACGGTATCACAGAGCAAAATATTTTTGGGTACAGGTCTTCCCTGTTCCCCAAATCTTACCCATCAGCATCTGGCTTTTTCTTTCAAAATAATGTCACAGGATTGAAGTTCCTATTAAATCTTCCTTTAGCTCAATGAACAACTCATTTATAGAGCTGACGAGTAAGCGTTGCACATAATGAAGAATACTGAAAGCCCTTTATCTACCAGGAAAAGCAAAAGCAGTATCTTTTGCAGGAAAAGGAGCTAGGCTAGACAGTGAAGTCATATCTTGGATCTCAAAACAGAGCTGTTGTGGGAAATGGGAGGAAATTTCAGTTTAGGGAGAACAAGGTTTCCCCTTCTTAGGCCACATAACACAATTTTCAAGTAACAAGTAAGAGTTATAAGGCTGATAAAAGCTGGTGGTTAACTCCACAGTTAAGCAGCTCCAGCGGGCCAAGAGAAGCCTGGAAAGAAATAGGAAGAGCAAGGATTGGGAGAGAGGAGGGTAGGAATTTAAGAGTAAAATTCAGTGTGCTGTATCCAGCACACGAAAGGCAGCTGCACTTTGCAAGCAGCCCAACAGATGATGCTCCAAGACTGGACTTCAACATTCAGAAAAACTGAAGGAGTTTCCTTAATTTAAGTGGGGGAATGAGGAAGGGAAGGGGTGGAATCATATAGTGCTTATTGAAGACCTATACAAAAGAGAGGGATTAATTTAAAAAAATAGATAAGGTAGAGAAACAAGATAAAGGATTTCTCAAAGCTACTATCTACTTGAGATACCTAATTTTGAATGTACTCTGGGGAAGGGAACAGCTTGCAGGAAATAATGTGGGTTTTTTAATAGAAAGAAAATCAGTTGTCTTCTCCCTACAGCCAAGCCTGCAGAATCACCATACCCAGAAACACTGGCCGGTTTTCCAGCTTTTCCCATTGTTGTTAAATTATCCCAAGTATTTGAAGGATACTTTACTAAACAGCATTTTTTCTTTCCTCTGGGCAACGCTGAGCCAGAGACGATCCAGAGCCCAAGCAAAGGTGTCAGCTCCTGCAGGTCTAAATCCATACCTGCTCATGAAATTTCAAACCATGGGCAACAATGGGGATTGAAGGCATTCCTTTTGTTTTGTTAAATGTTTAAGAATAGCGACGAATTAATAATATATGACAGTGCAGCTAAGCTCCTGGACACGAGGATGGAGCTGCCTGCTTGCCGGCCACCTACCAAATTATTGCGGTTTGGTCCTGGTCTCTCTCCATCTAACCGTGTTGGCATTTTCAAGCCACCGTATTTCTTCCAGTAGGTCCAACAGGATGCACAGAGGCGACACTGCATGTTAGGGGGACCCCAAGAATACCACTGGTAAGACTGTGTGGCTAGAGATAACAAAGGTGAAAATTATATATATCCTTAAGCAGGATCACTTCGCAGAGCTTCTTCTCGTTAGAGCTATCACAAAAAGCAAACCCCCACAAAGACAGTGCAAAGCTCAAGCAGACTTTAAAAACTCGATGACGACCTCCCTAGTTCTCACCAGTGTCAAATGTGTTTGCAATTTCAGCAAAATTAGATACATATATAAAAACATTTTAAAATATGAACAGTAGAAAACAAGCACTAGGATGCAAAAACTTCTTGCCAATGACACAAAGCTTTCATTTTGCAAAACTGATAGACACAATTTCTCTGCAGCATGCAGGGGATTCTCTTCAGAAACTCCCTACACATTAATTTTACATCTAAGGAAGGCAAAATAAATTTTAGACTTGACTGCTCACACAATCCCACATACTCTCGTGTCAAAATGCTCTCCATTAAGGAAGAGGACGAGCATTAGAACTCAGCACACTAACATGAGACAGCACATCAAATACAAATAGATATTTCACAAGAGCTGCAGGAATAAAATCCTGTCAAGTTCACACCCCAGTCATTTTAGATCTTGCATCAACACCCAGTGGCAATTAGGCAGAACTTTTCCTAGCTCCCCCACCCCCTGCCCAAGTACTTTGGGATTATGTTCACCATAACATCAACAACTCCACAAAGCTTTACTTAAACGCTGCTTTATGAAATTGTGTTCCCACCCAAAGAGCCTTTTCTCTCGCTCTCCCACCATGAGACAATGTTGACTGTGCTGCCTGCAGCCCAGTCCCTGCCCTCGCCGTGCACGGTGCTGTGTTGGCAGGTCACTTACTGTAACAGCTCTCACAGGCCCGTCCTGCTCCCGCATTCTGTGCCTGCGCTCCGGTACCATTTACCACTCCTGGCTTGACATTATTTACATTGATCTGGTTGGGGTTTGGCTTGTTACTTAAAAAAACAAAGCAGAAAGGAGGACAAACATTAATTCAGGCATGCAATTTCCTACGTGACTTAAAATATATTTACTTTACAAGGCCCAGCAGTTGAAATGGAATATTTAAGTTTCTTTCAACCTATGGCTTCCCAAACAAAAGGCTGTACTTACCAGGAACCTGATTTATGTGAGCCCACTTTCTGATGTCCATATTATATTAAATGCCATTTTCAGGTATCCAAAAGCACTTAGAAATCAGTAACTTTTGCTTGAAAGGCTCAAAGCCTTGGGCACCCATGAGCTGAGGCACCTCATCCCACCCAGCTCCCCAGCCCAAGGTCCACGAGGGGAGAGACAGTTTTCAACCATCTCTCCCGAGTTCTCAGGAGAGGGAAGGAGAAGGGAGGGAGAAAAGCAAGCAGATGACTTCCAAGGCACCCAGAAAAACAAAAATAACAAATGAATATGAGCCTTCTGACAAGTCTTTAAATCATGATCGGCAACTCTACGAGAAAACACTTAGATTTTTCCAAATGGACCAATCTGAAAGCCTAACATCTGCAGAGAAGGAAATTCATCACCCGCTGTCATAGGTACACTCTGCTGTAATAATATTTGAACCACCTCAGCTCTTCCCTCTACTCTTATTAAAATGTTGACAACAAGAGCTGGAATCAGAAGGGCAAACAAATTCCTGGCAGGGAAAGAGCAGGGTGGAAGAGCACAAGACCTCTGCAAAGAAAATTCCAGGTCTGAGGGGGAGAAGGGGGCAGACAAAAGAAATGTGGTATGGGAAAGAAGAGAGGGCACAGAGAGGCACTATGGCAGGGACAGGGCTTCTGGGGACACAGGAAGATGGGGGAAGTTTGCACAAGAAACCTGAGAGATGAAAATGCACAAGAAAATAGATTTTTAATAAAAACTCCAGGTTGCTGTTAGAAGATTCTCTTTCTCTTCATTTGCAGACATCTGATCAGACATGGAGATAAAGGGCTTAGTAAAGCACCATTTTTATAGTGACAAAATAGACTCTGCTAAAAATGGCCTAAAAAGACCAAACACACACAAGGAGGTAACAGGATTTGCTCAGCCTAAGAACAATTTCAGACAGCATTCCAATGTCACTCCTCCCTGTAAAACTGTGGAAGATAAAGAAAAAAATGTGGCAGAGACATCTTGGACAGTTTAGTGGTTTGTGAGTGTTATGAGTTTGCTCCTTCAGGACACTGAGCAGACCCCCAAACAGCAGAGCAAAGAGCAGGGGCACTTGGATAGCGAGCTGATTAGGTTTTCTCATTCTGCTTATGACCTTGCCTGGCTCCTCCAAGGATCAGAGCCTGTCAGGGTCACTGGTGGCCTGGTGTGAGGTGCACGAGATGCCAGGTCCTTCCTGTCGGGCCAGCACTTCCTTCTCAGGATGTCACTGAGCAGCTCCAGCGGGACAACCTTTGCCAGGGACTCCTGCCATCTCCACGGGCACAGGTTACCATGATTCTCCACAGTGGGTTCTCCTCAGGGGTGCACACCACTACATGCACTGCTGCTCAGCGGAGTGAGGGGCAGAAGCCTAACATCCCACCCCAGGTCCCACAGCTTGCTCCCAGCCACGTTGCTGCTTGTCTATATACGGATTTATCTGCTAAAAACCAGCAGCAAAGCCCATTTCATTGAAGCACAGAAAGGCTCCCTGGAGGAACAGCCCAGATGTACATGGTTGAGATATCTGTGTGCACTGACTTGCACCCCTGCAATGCTAAGATCTCATATAACAAGGCAATGGCCACACTCTGTTGTCCTCTCAATCCACTCTTATGAAACTGATGTTGCAAACCAGCAGCAGAGTGCATGAATAAACACGGATCACTGAGATGACCAAGGTGAACCTGCAGCAGTAGCTTCACTTCAGGACTGTGGAGTACAGATTAGTGCAGGTGCAACAAGCACCAGAAAGGCTCTCGCTACAAAGCTGAAAGGAGAGTTTCACAACTGCAGTCATGAAGAGTCCAGACAGCAGCTCCGGGCATCCTGTCACCAGCAAACAGCACTTGACTACTGTCAATTTGTCAAACTTGTTTGATCTGAACGCCTGCTAGACTTGTGAATAAGAGAATTAGATGACTGAATGAATGATTAGGCAATTAATGAAGTAAGAGATGCAAACATGACAGTGGCAATACTGGTGCTGTGGCAAACTACTGTTTCCAGTTCTTAATTTGGGAATTCAATTGCAATAGAATACTTGATTATGCTAGACCCAGGGATCATGAAACACAGATTTACATAGTATATTATGTAGGAGAGTGGTCTCAATTGAAGAGTTTAAGAAAAAAAGGCACAAGCAGAAAGCAGGTCCAGGAAGCCAGTCACTGAGGACTGAAACCTCACCCCAAAACCCAACGTGAAGATAATCCTCAAACATGCAGAACACTGAAATCTTTCACTACGTGACTCACTACTGACATTTGATCCCAGTACAGTGCTAAATTTTGTTCTAATAGCTTTAAAAGCACAGTAAGCTTAATATCAGCCAAGTATGATTCTGGGTATTCAGGTAACCACAGTGGTAATAGATGCAATTAAGAAATAACACCTCAGAAAAAGAACAATTTTAATCTTCTGTAAGAACATTTATCCATCTACCCTTTGGCATCTCATTCAAGGCTCTGAGTCCTGATGCAGGCAGCAGAGGTGAGTTCTCATCACAGCTGTCCAAGGCAGTGTAAATACTGACCATCACGAGCAGCCCTGCTGAACAGTGCTTTAAAAACAAAGTTTTCTCTAACAAAAAGACAAACATCAGTGTCCTGTCACAGCTACAAAAAGAAATGGGATTATGTTTCTAATAAGCTTCCGTGCTATAACAGCTTCTGTACAATTAAATGGGCAAGGTAAAGTCTTGTTCTTTGGGCACAAAAATCATGTACAGGAATTATCTTCAGCTTGTAAAACAGTGTCCCTTTGCAGTGACCCAAAGCTGTGACCCATTTCTCCAGTTTCCCTATTGTTTTAATTAAAAAACAAAAAGGAAGGGAGGAGGTAAATAACATCTCCTTACTTTACCCAGGTTTACAAGACAGGATTTGCAGCTTGTAAAAAATGCTTTGAGATTCTCAGAAAAAAATACTGTACATAGAATGCATTCATTTACATCAGTTTGCAATTTAGATTTTACATCAATATATTTTGGAGAGTGAGGATCAGAGAGCACTTCTTTTTTCCCTTGCTGTTCTTACCCATTCTGCTATCGCTTAGATCAAAGCAAAAGAAAGAAAAGCCATGTAAAAATCATCTTCATGATTTGCAAATGTCCTAATCCCCCAAAGCACCGGCTAAATAACCGGATCATAATCAAAAAGAGGTAATTGGTGAGTATAATGTTCATACGATTACTAAAATGTGACCTAAACAATGGGCTGAATAATGCACGTGGGTAAATATTAGATGGCAAAGGGGACCGAGGCTACACGTGCAGCTGGAAAGCTCTCCTGGCCCTGCATTCACCTGCGTGGATGACAGGATGAAGTGTAAA
>JAUBOD010000770.1:2704745-2720162 GCA_032353885.1 Nothura maculosa
ACACACACACACACACACACACACACACACACTGTCCTCACAGCCCTCCTCACATACGGTCTGTTCTCACAGCCCTCCTCACACACAGACCCTGTCCATACACACACACAGCGTGTCCTCACAGCCTTCCTCTTGACACAGTGTGCTCACAGCTCTCCTCACACGCACACAGCGTGTCCTCACCAGCCTCCTCACACACACACACACACACACTCTCCTCACACGCACTCTCCTCACACACGCACCATGTCCTCACCAGCCTCCTCACACACACGCACACACACACCTCACACACACTCCTCACACGCACACCATGTCCTCACTAGCCTCCTTTCACACACACACACACACTCTGTCCTCACAGCCCTCCTCACACACGGCCTGTCCTCACACTCCTCCTCACTCGCACACGCATAGCCTGTCCTCACAGCCCTACAGACCCCAGCACACACAGACACACAGTGTGTCCTCACAGCCCTCCTCACAGCCCTACAGACACCCCCCCATAAACAGCATGTCCTCACAGCCCTCCTCTCAGACACTGTCCTCACAGTCCTCCTCTCACACAAACAACAGCCTGTCCACACAGTCCTCCTCACACACACAGCCTGTCCCCAGTCCTCACACACACACACACACAGCGTGTCCTCACAGTCCTCCTCACACACACAGCCTCTCCTCACAGCCCTACAGACAGCCCCCATAAACAGCATGTCCTCACACTCATTCTCTTAGACACTGTCCTCAGTCCTCCTCACACAAACAACCTGTCCCCACAGCCCTCCACACACACACCCACACACATCCACACCCCGCCTGTCCTCACAGCCCTCCTCTCACACACACACCGCCTGTCCTCACAGCCCTCATCATACACATGCTACCTCTCCTCACAGCTCTCCTCTAGATCTTTGTTGCCTATTGTATTACACATACTGCCTGTACTTAGACACACCATCTGTAATCTCATCCTACACACACATATACACAACACATGCTCATAACTCTGCTCACACACAGAGCACCTGTACTCACACACATAGCCCTACATACCCCACACAGCACCAGTTCTTGCACACCCCACCTGTGCTCACAACCATATTCTCTCTCCCTCTCACCCCACCCGTACCCATACATGGACACCAGGATAGTCATGGCTGTCCTCACCCACGCACTCCCTCTGCTTGCACACACCCCACCTGTACTCACAAACCTAATCTCTCACACGCCCCACCTGTACTCACATCCATACACTCACCTTGCCTTTCCTCCAGCCCTCCTCTCCCACACCACCTGTAGTCATGTGTATGTTGCCTCTCCTCACCACTCTCATCACACACACGTATTGCCTGTCCTCATGGCCTTCCTCACACACACATGCCACCATACAGGCCCCATCTGTCTCCACATCCCTTTCCCCAACCTGCTGTACTCTCTTCCCACCACACACAAGCTGTTATCAACCCTCCTCGCACACTCACCTCAGCCATATTCACACCAAGCCTTGGCTGACCCACACACAGCCCTCCTCACACACAGAGCCATTCCCATGGGAGCCAAACGGGAGCAACGTGGCCTTTGGGGACACCATAGTACCTTGCATGAGCAGCCACCCTAGCACCAGGTGTGAGGCCTGGTCCTCCCCGGGCTGCTCCTGCCACCACACTGCAGAGTAGGAAACAATTCAGTAGGACAGAGAAAAACAACAAAGTCATCCAGAATAAATTTTTACAAGTCACATCATGGGGCACTTGGTAGCTGCACACGAGGAAGTGGCTGCTCACATCGCAGGGACTAGTCTTTGTAGTCGCTCGACTGTTTTGTGAATGGCAGCCACAGGAACACGTCAGACTGTCCCTGCTGTGCCCCTTTGCGTTGAGCAAGAGCCAGGGCGCTACGGGTGCCTTGTGCAAGAGGGAAGGAGCAGGGCTGGCTCTGGCCCCCACGGCCTGCAGGGCTCTCGCTCCTGCCATGCCTGCATCTCCCATCACTGCTAACAGCCTAAAGCCCTGGGTGCTGAGCACCTCCGGAGCAAACCCGGTGCCTCAAGAAGGGTTTTTTGAGCAGAAAAAAATCCATAGGAAGGGCCCCACCATTGCCTCTCCCCTTCCCTTAGCTACTACCCTGCACCCAGCTGTGCTGACACCAGTGCAGGCCACTTCCAGAACCACTCTGTTCCACAGCAAGGATGAACCAGGAGGAGATAAAACCCAAGGGCAGAGGGAAGGGGAAAGATCTGTCATAGCTTGAGCTGTGGGGCTGTAGCCAGCACGTGCCTGTGCCGCCTATGCAGCCGGTGCTCCAGGCCCCCTGGGACAGGGATGGTGCTGCACACAAGTCAGGATGAGCAGCTGGGCCCTTGCTGCAGGGTTACACCAGGTCTGGGCAGGAAAAAAAAACACAAAATACAACCTGGACTCACCTCTCCCCTTGCTGCCCCAGTGCTCCTGGCTCTCCCGACGCTCACGCTGCTGTCCCTATAGCAGGGAGCCCCTTCTCCTGCTATGTACTCTGCTCCTGCCCTGGGAGCCAAGCTGGGACCCAGGGGTGGCAGAGATGGCAGCAGTGCCCCTCATGCTCCCAGGACGGCCCCTGCAGAGAGATGACTCAAGGGTCGGGTATGTGCTTTCATGTCCAGTTTTATTAGTGTTGCATTAGTACCATAAAATAGTTGACGAGGTCGAGCACGTTGCAGTTTGTTCAAAAAAAAAAAGGCTATTTACATTTAATTTGTCTTCATAAAAAAAAAAGAAAAAAAAATTAGAACCCAAACAATACAACAATGAAACAGATGGACAACTCAGGAATCTACAAAGTGGTAACATCCCTTCCAATGCCACGGTGCGGACGAGGCGCTTCCCTGCGCCTGGGCCGCGCAGGCCACCGGCCCGCAGTGCCCTGCAGCCCCGGCAGCTGCCCCGGGGCAGCCCGATGCCACCTGCCTTCCCTAAGGGAACTGGGAAAGGAATCCTTGTGAGCGCGGCGCGTCCCCTGCTCCTTCAGCTTGTCCCAAAGCAGCCGAGTGGCCCCACGAGAGCTGGCCCTGCCAGGAGCATCTCCCACAGGTTCTGGGGGAGCCCAGGGGAAGAGTCTCCACGAGATCTCCAGGAGATGCTGCTGCGTTTCTGGCCAAGCAAGCGCAGAGCAACCACCACCCGAAACGGTCGCCTCGCAGCTCTCTGCTGAGGCCCACCGAGCTGAGGGGACAGAGGCAGCGCCTCCGGCCCAGCTTCTGGAATAAAACAGGACCCCTCTGCCACTGCCCTAACCCGAGCCTCATGCTCAAACACCCTTGCTACATCCAAGGACAGTGGAGACCATGGGCCCTGCTTCATTCTGCCTGAGCATCAGGGCCACGATGCAGCACCCTGGTCTCTGGCCAGCAAGCACTCCTTGCGAGATGCACAAGCGACAAGGGACCAGCAGAGCTGTCCTGGGCAAGCCGGGGCTGAAACCACGAGGAAGCAGCATGTGGCCTTCCCCATGTCCCAGGGGCAGCTCTTCTTGGCTGAGCCTGATAACTACAGGCAAACGGGCCTGTCCCGACAAACCTGCTGCCCACTCCCGCCCTTGGAGTGGTGCAAGGTGAAGCCACAAGCATATGCTGAGCAGAGGGGCAGGGCAGAGCAGAGCAGTCCGTGAGGCCGCGGCCCTCCCCGCACTTGCTGCGAATGGAGAGAGCGGCCGCAGGTATCGCCGAGATATAAATGGTGACGGCGTCACTGGATGGCAACTGCAGCACCGGGCTAAAAAAAACCACCCGAGCTCCCAGTGCAGTCACCAGCACGCGGGACTGACAGCCTCGGTGCCGCTCCAACGCCCGGGAAATCACACGGGGAGCAGGATGTGTCCAAGGCACCGGGGAAGCCACCGCACACCAGGGCACAGCCCCGTCCCCGCGCTGCCAGAACCATGTGCTCGCTTGCACATTCACTGCTCTGCATGCCTGGTTCTCCTGCAGCCAGGGAGAGGAACAGCTGCAGGAAACAGCTCCGCACGGGACAGAGGAAGGAGCAGCCCAACACACCCCGGGAGGGCAGCACCCCAAACTCAGGGCAGTGCCGTGGGCCGGGCCCAGCCGGCCCTGCAGGCACGCGGCTCTGGAGCTGGTGCAGCCGAGGGAGCTTCCCGCAGGAGAGAAACCCACGGAACTGCTGCCACCAGGAGCACCAAGAGCTGCCCGGCGAGTTCACATGTACCAAGTTAGAGCAAAAACGTAACCCAACGTGAAACGCAACAAGGGAGTGTTTCTCTCGCACATACACACGTGTACACACATACAGAGCAGAGCAACACGTCTCAACGGGCAGGACTGTGGCAATCCTGTACTAGCTACCGTTTTGTTTCTCTACAGTAGGTTGAAATACAAAGAGGAGCACAGTGACGGTTCCCCCTACCCTCCCACCCTCCCCCGTAAACAAAGTTATTGCAGGTTCAATAACAATATTCCAAGTCCAGCCCATGCAGTGACACCGTGCTGGCACCCAGGGCCTTGGTGCTGCCCGCGGTTCCTGCTGCTGGAACCAAGCCCAATCGCTCCCCTCGAGGAAAAAATATCACCACACACTGACTAATTTCCTTTAAAAAGCTTTTGGATGCCTCGGTGTAAAAACAAGGAGGGATGTGCTTGTACGTGGCCTCCCGCACTCCCGCTGCTGGGCAAGGCTACACCATCCCAGAGCATCAGCTGGGCTCAGCTTAAAACGCTCAGACCAGCGGCCGCGACCAGCTCCAGTGCAGAGGAGCCTGTGCCTGGAGCCTCCCAAGCTCCTCCTCAGCAAGGGCTTCCCAGGAGCAGGCTGCAAAGCAACCGCTGCAACGAGCCAAGCTGCAAAGGTGCAGCAGGGACCATCTCCTGCCCAATGTCCCTCTCCTGTGTGGCAGGGATGCTGCACGGAGCAGCTCCTGCCCAAGGGAGCCGGCGGCCCCTCTGCCGAGCAGGACCCGCCACGTGTGGCAAAGCGGATTCTCCATCACCGAGAGCTCACGAGCAATAACGAGGCAAGCTGAGCAGCAGGCGCGGAACAGGCTCCAAAGCGTTGCTGTCTCTCCAAGAGGGCCTTCCAGAAACTCCTGTGGAGCCCAGGCTGCCCGTAAGGGTCAGGCTCCAAAGGGGCCCACCTAAAACCTCAGTCCCCAGCCCTGCAAGGCCAGAGATCTCTGTTTTTCCTCACAGCCAACATGCTCTGCACCCAAAATCCCTGCTGCCACCCTGACCACCAGCACCTCCCAGCAACGCCCTGGGAAGCCCGCAAAGCCAAAAGCCACCTCTGCAGCACACGGAGGCTGCCTGGAGCTGCTGGCTCTCACACTGACCCTTTCCAAGTGCCATTGCCTGGAGCCCCAGTGCCACGTCCCAGGCAGCAGCGAGGTGCACGGGGTGACCACAAGCACAGCTGGACCCAAGCCACTCGGAGCCTGGGAGAGACACCCAGAAGTCTCACCTGGGATGTCCTGGTGCCCGAGGCAACCAGAGAACCTGTTCAGCTTCAGTTCATGCCCAAGCTCCATCTCCCCAGCCGCTCAGGACCAAAACCACAGCAAAGCTTCAACCTACGGGCTGCTCTCTCTGCCAGGGCAAACGCACACGTGCCAGGGGAAGGAGGCAAAATGCCCATGGGAAGGAATATTCAAGGCAAGGACAGATTCCATGTGCAGATAAGGCCTGCAGGAAGCCGAATGCCCCCAGCACCCCCTGCTTTCCTTACAGGTGCTCATCCCTGGGTGACTGCAGAGGCCCCGGTGAAGCTGCACGGGGACACAGCAGCAGGAGGCCATGCTCGGCGCTCACAGCGGGATGGCGGTGGCCCTGGAGCACGGGCAGCCCCGCGGATGGACAGGCACGGGGCCGGAGCCGTGGGGCATCGCGCTGCCTCCCGGCGCGGCCGCTACCCCGACAGCGCCTCGCACACAACGCCCTCCTCCCGGGCTGCGCCTGCTCGTTTTGGCAACTATTTTCTTCTTTTATGAAAGTGTTAAAAAAAAAAATATCTGTAGCTATTAAAAAAATCCTCCCTTTAGAGGCTGGATGAGGTTTTATTGACAGGTAAATAACCGGTGTGAGTATGTAAATAGCAGCGACCCCACTGACGTGCTGCCCCTCCGCAGCACGGGCGGCTGCGGGGACAGGGTGACTGGCTCCGTTTGGTCACTGTCACAGACCCGGGGCACTGGTGCTTCCTTACACCCAGCGTTTATCAATTTCTCTTCCTGCCCAAGCTCCTCAGTACAAACACCCACCTGCCTCCGTGGCAGCCCCAGGGACCCCCCAAAGGAGGATCTGCTCTCCTCACCTCCCAGCTGCACCACTGGGTGTGTTTCACAAACCACACAGCTGATCTCCCCTCCAGCTCCCCAAACATTCCTCCTTTGGCAGCAGCAAGACACACTGGCCATCTTTTCCCCAAGGACACGGAGATGGGGGGCTAGACACCCTAATGCACACGAGCTTCTGCAAAACCCATTCAAGCAGCTCCGTGGCTCCCCAGCCCACACACACCGATGAGGTCTCAGGTTAATAAGCAGTGCAGTTATTCAGCTATCTGCTCGCAAGTGGTAGGTGCTCTCAGGCAGGTTGCCTGCTCCTGCCCACTCCCCCACGACTTTGTTGTCAGCACATCTATGTTTAAGACTTGTTTTTTTTGCCTTTGTTTAAAGGGGTTTCCTTCCCTTGTAGTAAACTGAAGAGTTAATAGAAAAAGTAATTCAAAAGTAATCCAAGCACATCTGTGAGTAATTCTGCAGGAGAGAGGGCAGAGCGCCGCAGGTCGGAGTTGGCACGCAATTCCTGGCTCCTGGTGTGCAGTCTCCGGGACAGACAGAGGGTCCTGCCGCCGAGCACGGCTAGAAGTTAGATTTGGAGTGTCCAAATATGCAGATGGGAAAGTGCTTGACATGAGAGGACCACTGCGCTGCCAGCTGGAAGAACTTGACGTCGTTCCACTCCACACCGTCGATCAGGACTGCAGGGAGGGCAAACAAAGAGGTGAGTTGGGAAGCGCCGAGCGGAGCCGCTGGCTGGAAACACATTTGTGGGAAACCTCCCTGCAGCAGGGAGAGGGAGGCCAGGCCATACACTGTGCTCACCCCCGGGCAGCTCTGCCTTGCTGGCACTGAACTAGCTGCGTGCACTGGGCTGCAGGAAGGCTTCATGAGGGAGAACAGCCCAGATTGTTATTCTAGCACCAGCCCTGCATCGTGTCTGTTCCCTGACACTGGAGCTCCTCGCACTGCTGACTTCAGCTTCACCTGATCTGACCTCTCCAGTTTCCTAAAGACACTCCACCTTCTCCTCTGGGCAGCCTTACAGAGACAGGCTCGAGCCTCTCTTTGCTGGCACTTTTAGCTGGGATGCAGGGTGCTGATTCAGAGGAGTTCCCAGGACAAGCAGCACCCAGACCATGAAGCAAAGCCCACACTACGTGCCAGAAGGACTACTGCAGCCCCTGCTAAGGACGTGAGGATGTACATGTCAATCCTTGCCCCAACCTCAGGAATACCCCCTTATTTTGGCTCCAGGACACCAGGTCAGCCTGGGTGACAGTGTGGGCTGAAGCCCTGGGGACCCGAGCACGGCACTCACCCCGCAACATGTTCTGCTGATGCTTGGCTGTGCAAATCAACCTGCTGATGCCTTCGATACACTGGCTCTTTGACTCGATCTCTTTGTCTTTAGTTTTCTTGGGCAGGAACATCACTGTAAGAAACCAGAACAGCACACAATGAATGTGTCACCCCCCCAGGAGCTGTAGTGAGGCTCGCTTGCATTTTTCCATTTAAATGCCGATTTATGTTTTAAATTCTGATGCCTCAGAATTCATTCTAATCATTTCAACCTCTACAATTACTCCATTTGATGGGAGCTTGATCACACAAGCTCTTCAGGACATTACCCATCCCCTGAACATCTGGGGCCTTGGTGCCGCTGCCCGAGGCATTCCCAGCTCCCAGCCCAGCTCCCAAAGGGCACGTTTGGAGTAACTTCCTCAGGAAAAGAGCTGCCTGCAGAGCAGTGCTGCGCAGAGCCGTGCTGCGCGGGGCAGCCGCACCACCTAGGGGGACTCCCACACACTGCACAGCGCGTCCTGGCGCCTCCGGCTCGCTGTGCCGATTGGGGACCTGCTCTTGAGCTCAGGCTCTCAGCTTCACCCAAGGCAGAACCAACACAGGGCTTTGTCTGGCTCCCACAGCGGCCCTCCAAGGCAAGGGCGCCGTGTTGCACCCAGTGAAACGTCTCTGCTGGGGCTGCTGCCATGCGCTGCAGCAGGACGGTGTGGCACACGTCCTGTCTCCAGCTGCATCCCATGTCCTGCCTCCAGCTGCATCCCAGCGACGTGCCACAGGACAGCAGGGAGCCCACAGGCTTTGGGGCCGCCCTGAGCCTGGGCACAGGCTCTCCCTTGATCTAAGCCCCCCAAAGCAGAGGCAGAGGGTTCACACAGAGCACAGGATGGCTGTTCAGAGCAGCGCACCTCTGGGGTGCTGTTTGGGGCATGGCTGCCCACAAGTGCCCTGGCGCTGCCACCGCTTCTGTTCTTTGAGGTCAGACCATTTCAGCTCTTTCACAAGCATGAAAACATCCCCTTTTCACAGCAGGAAGCGGGACCATCTTCTCAAGCACCCCGTCACCTGATGCAGTCACTTCTACTCCACAGATTCCAGGATCTGGAGGCTAGACACACAACTAAGGTTCTGCAATGCGAGATGGGCAGCCCTGGGGCAGCAGCTCAGGGCGGGCAGCATTGCAACCCTGGCTTCTGGTGAGAGCAGCTGTGTGACACCCCTCCCTACCTTTCTTGTTCTTCTCTTTTGTCACGACTGTCATGGACATGGTTGGAGTGGTAGCAATCTCGCCACTGGCAGGTAACCTGCTGACCTGCAGGGACCGGAAAGTGCATTTCAGTGTGTTTTTGGTAGTGGAGGGGTCCTTCTTCTCCGGGTCTTTTTTTCTGTCCACAGGTGCAGCTGCGATCCAGTAATCCACTTGCAGGCCCATCAGCTCAGCACCAAGGCTCTGGCTAGAAAACAGAAGAGGATCATTTCTGCTCAGCAGCATTCCCAGGGGAGCAGCATTCCCAGGGGAGCAGCATTCCCAGGGGAGCAGCATTCCCAGGGGAGCAGCATTCCCAGCTGTCAGCACCTTTCGGTGTCCCAGGCGGCCAGGGGACACGCACCTGAGTGGGCAGTCGGGCAGCAACATCTCCTGGTGCAAGCAGAGTCTCCAGGGCACAAGAAGCCAGCGCTCCGATGCAGCCTGGCTCCCAGTCTGGTGGCACTGCCTGGGCAGCAGAGTGCTGCAGCGAGCACAGACAGGCTGACCTGCTGCTCAGCATTGGGGACACACAGTGGGGAAGGGGCAGGCCATTTCCTAACGTGCTGCTGAGCTCGGTGACCCAGCAGGTGAGGGCTGCTGGCCTCATGGGGCTCAGGTCACCTCAGGTTTGGGGTATGAAAGAGGCACACGGCAAACATTTGGCTGCAGACATTTGGGCCCTGAACATCAGGCACTCGCATCCCACTCTGACCATGTCCATGTGCCATGCCCATCAGCTCCTGCTGCCCCCTTCCTGCTAAGGTGCTCTGCCAGAGCAGACGGGACACCTCTTCTCCCCAGTTCCCTATAACTGGGGAAACTCCTGCGTTGGGAACGTGCTCTGCAAGTCCTGTGGTGTTTGCCAAGTCACGGTGGATTTCGGGACATGAGTTTCTATTGAAAACTCCCCCATGTCATGCAGCAATGGGCAGGCATCACAGAAAACACGCCAGGGTCTTTCTCGAGCTAGAAAGGGGAAGAGGAGCAACTTGGGGAATTCCACCCGCTCCCCTTGCTTGCTCACTGCCTCTTACGTCATTTGCCTGCCAGTCTGTTGGCTGAGCACTTTTAACTGGGTCCCTTGCCCGGGATATGGCAATGGTTAACGAGGCTGGATCTGGGATCTTGAATGAAATACTCACTCCCCTCCCTGGCCTGGGCAATAAGTAACCCCTCAGCTCAGACTGGGGCCGTGTTATGGTCCTCTCAGCAAATCCTTTCCTTTGCCCTGCCATTTATCAACTGCAGTCAGACTGCAGAGTACAGCTGATCCCGGATTATCAAAGTTACATTTTGGTTTCCCAGGGCAATTTTAGAGGTGAGATCTTATAAAGGCATTATTGTGGAGATGCAGTTTCGCATTTTAATGCTTCGCTGCATCATGTTCCTCATTTCAGCTGTAAAGATGAAGCATCTTAATGTTCACCAGGACTAAGCAGGATTTTCTATTCCCTTCCTGGTTGAATAATTGGCTTAATTTTCTGCTCTGGGTCCCTCCCTGGCCCCTGTGCTGTTACACACAGATCCATGGAGATGGAATTGTGCTGAGCCTAAACGTCCTTGTTTCTTGATCATTTTACCACATAGCCTTAAGCTGAAAGGTAGGAAATTCACAGAACTAGGGTGCCAATCCCAGAAACGCCACCTCCAAGGTTCACTTTGGATGGTTTCCTCTCCTAGGGATGGACTCCAGGTCACCGCAGAGCCAGGCCTGGGCCCAGGCTCTCCTACTGTCAAACCACAGGGAGACCAACACGAGGAACTAGGCCAGCCTAAGGGCCACGCAGTCCTGCCAGCAGCCGGGTGCACGGTGACCTGGGACTTGTACATTTCCACTTCCTCTCTTAAGTAAGAGCTTCCACACCATGGTTAGAAGTCAGGGGTGAAAGGGCCCCTTGGGTCTTTCTGGACTGGGCAGGAAAGGTCTCATGGAGACCAGCAGCCCCTCCAGACCTGCAGTCCCTAACAGGGACAGCAGCACTTGGGGAGAGAGCATGAGCCCAGTCTCCACGTGCAGACCATTCCCTTAAGCACTAGCAGCATTCACAGTCACCGGATTAGCCATGTCAGAGGGACCATCCTGCCTCATCCTTTAGCATCCATTTGCAGACTCGTCCATGAATTTGCCTAAGGCCTCCTTGACCTGCTGATCCTGCTGCCACACAAGGTAGCAGGGGCAGACAAGCTCCTGACAAGCCTTCCTTGCTGGGCACCCTAGTCCCTTCCTTTTTCTTTTAATTACACCCTGTTAGTTTCCCTGGGCCCTGCTACCTCTTGCATTGCAAGTTTGGTAACAGCAGTTCAGCTTTCAGCAGACCCACCACCACTGTGTGTTTGCAAGCCTTGATAACCTTCCCTGTCTCCTCCTCCTCAAACTGGGACGGTCTCAGTCTTTTTAGTGACTCCTCTCTCACCGCCTTTGGCTGCCATCCTCTGCACCCTCTAACTTTATTGCATCCTTCTGGAGATGGAGACCAGAGCTACAGATAGGGTACAGGGCAGCTGTGCAAATGTTTTATGCAGCAACAAAGTGAGTCCTGGTCAGGACAACTCTTTACTAGCAGTTTTCTGGTAGTTGCTTCTATTTACCCCCATAGATTTCAGTTAAATTAGCTCAACTTTCCCTACAGGTGCTGTCTCCTTGCTGTTCAGGTAACCTCTCAGGCCTGTGCATGAAAGGAGACTGCCCCATTGCACAGGACCACTTTACAGCTACCAGTTTCTTGTAACAGCAGCTCAGCCTGCTTCTTTCATGGCATCACTCTGACTTTACACTCACTTGGTCACATCTGTTCAGACCTTAAAAACCTTATTATGGTTAATTATGAAGGACTAGATTAGCTGGGGAATGGGTGTTTAGGTGTCACCCAAGTACCTCAGATCAGTCAATACTTTCTCTAGCTACATATATCACCAAAGAAACCCACTCTCTAATGGGAGATATTAGAAGATAGAGAACAAAAACCTTCAAAACAGGTGATCACAGTGGCTAATTAGACTATGTGAAACAAGGCTGTGGCCAACAAGCAATCCCAGAGGCAAGAAGTGGAAAGCAGAGGTGACAACTTCAAGCATTCACTAGAGAGGAAAGAAGTAGATCTATGGGTTTTCTTGCAGAAGAGGTTTCCTCTCACCTGTGTATCAGACAAGACAGCCAGGGGCTGAAGGAGATGCAGAGTGCTTTACCTTGAGGACGAGAAGCTGCCCGTGACAGATGGCGAGGAAGGTGGCGTGGGGGAGGCTTCTTTCACAGCAGGCGACACAGACGGCGGGGTAGAGGAGAGGACAGTGGAGCTCGAGGGAGCGGCGTCATCAGAGTCACCTTGAAAAGAAGGAGCCCAACTGTGGGTCTGTCACGAGCCTCCGTGCCCTCTCACTGCTGCACCCTGCACAGGCCTCTGCTGGCTGTGCTCACACTCGCTGCACAAGCTCCCTGGATGAGGATGGGGAGCACTCAGAGAGCAAGAGCAGCTGCTGGGTTACAATAGCAGAACTGTTCTAACTGTTCTCAGAACTGGGAGCTAACACAGTCCAACTCTATCTTATGAAAACCTCCAGATCATCAGCAGTGGGTAAATCTGTTGAGCCCAAGTAGCCAGGCCCGCATGACCTGGGGGACATAAAGCACATGCAGTACCTGATGTTGCAGAAGATTGTTCCACTATTCCAACCTTCACCACCTGCAAAAACAGGGAAAAACAGAACAGCTCTAGGAAACAGCAGACCCATGAAGTTCAGGAACACCTCCACCAAACCAAACCAGCCCTACAACTACTTGGGTACTGTCCTTGCAGTCAAAGGATAATACAAATATATATATTGGAAAGTGGAACCTTCCAAGAGCCATGTGGGCCTCGGCAGGGTCTGAGGGAGCCGCAGCAGCTCACAACCCTTCCCTGACCCAACCCAAGGCAGTGCAGACCCTACAGTGCTGGCACAGACCTGCACTGCTCTGAAGAGCCCTGGCCAGGCCTGAGCCTGGCCCCAATACCCAGAGCAACAGGGCAGGGAGGAGCAGTGAGAACATCTCTAACACTGCTGTGATGCACCTGCTAGTGACACGGATATTGCTTCCAACACACAAGTGCAGCCATTTGCAGGGTGCAGAATAGCTGAGCTTTGTCAGGAAGCCACAAAGGCAGCAAAACACAGGCTTGGATGAGAGTTTTCTAGTCTCCAGACACAGGAAGCATCCAGCAAAGAAGAAAAAGCTCCTGGCAAAGCCTGTGGGCTTGCACATGGATAAACCAGCACATGGACGTGTCAGAATGATTCAGTCACATCATGACACACGTGAAATTCTGGTGACCTACCACCAGCTGGCACATCCAGGATGACAATATTACACCTGGAGAGCTAACACTGATTTGTGGAGCAGAGCATGCTATGCAGCACTTGACTAGCCAGTGACCACAAGCTTCCAGGAATAAACTATGTCCAGAAAGATGAAGTGATCCTTAGGGATAGATAAAGCATGGCTCTTCTGCAAGGATATCCTGCTGGGGTACATGGGAATCATTAGATTTCTGCACTGCAGATGAAAGACCTCTTGGAGGTCCTTATGAAACTTGTTTTATTATGCAGATATTAACACTAGGTATATAGTAGTAGTAATAATAATAATAATAAAGAGCTTCACAGTGACTTAACACATATTAGAACATATTAAGCAGTTACCACCTCAGACTCAAACACAACAGTGACATCAAAGATCAGCCTGGGGGGATGTACTCTTCATTCTCCACTAGTGGATGGGACAGTAGGAAGACTGGAGACTTTGTGATGAGCACACAAGACTGACATTCCCTCCTCCACATTGCTACTGCAGCCAGGTAGGACAGGCTTTGGGAGCACACCACCCACCTGTGCATGGGGCCCAGCAGCAGCTACCACACCTGAGAGCTGCTCGTGCCCCTGCTCTACCTGCAAGCCCAGGTTTGAACGCTTCCCATTACGTTCCAGGTGACTCGAGATAGCGTAGCCGGGATAACACTCACCCCAACAAAGGGAATGAACTTCTGCGAAGACTCTTCATCAGGGCTAAAGGCAAAGAGAAGAGAGCGGTGAGCAGCTCGCTCCCACGCTGGGCACGATGTTCGCGTTGCATTCCGGCATGCAGCAGGGAGGGACGGGATGCAAGCGCCAGCGCAAGGCCCCCCGTGGCAGCTCCCTGCCCTCCCTCCCTCCCGCGGTATCCGCCTGCTGCGGGGAAAGGGATCCGGGCAGCACGACACGGAGCACCGGGCACTGCTTAGAGGTGCCTGCAGTGCCCTGTGCTCGCCATTGTCCCCATGGTGCCCTCGGAGCCGCGTGCCAGGCTGCACATCCTGGCACTGCCCTCACATAGTGCCCACATGAGCACTCACACACACTCACACTGATACCTGCGCCCCACTGCTCGCTTGGACACACCACAGGGGTTGGGTACCAGAGCGGGAGCAAACTGGGAGACAAGGACTGGCTCCAGAAGGGCCAAGAGCTAAACCCAGCCGACCAAAACGCACACCGTGCCCTTGACGTGCATCGTGCAGCAACACGATGCACGTTTGGAAAGCAAGACAACAGCAGCCCTCCCTGCCCAGAGTTTGCCTGGCATTCAGAAGCCAGAGGGTGGAAAAGCTTGTGGACCAGCAATGGGGACCAGAGCAAAACCCTGGAGCAGCTGGAAAGAGAATCAAGACAGACAAGATCCAAGGAAGGTGGCCTGGGAGAGCTGCAGGAGGGCTGCTCCCTCTGAGAGCTGCAGGGAAGACAACAGGGCAGCTGGTGTGAGACTGCAGCCACATCCTAGCGCAATTTCCTACACTTGGGCAGGGAAAGCAGCTGCGTGGCCCAGGCCCAGAGCGCTTCTCAGGGGCCCGGGACAGGAAACAGGTCGGGTGAAGACAAATTTTCATGTTTCTCTTGATGTGCATCCTTCAGTGAGAGTGCTGCAGAATTCAGGAACAAAACCCAGTGTTGCCTTCACCGAGTTTTTCTGGCTGCAGTGCATGTGCCTCAGGAAAGCAGGTATTTCTGCACTGTCCTGTGGCCCATCTGAAAGGCACCAGATGCACAAAGGTTGCCAACCACTGCGTGTCTAGCATGGGCTGCAGTTTCCTCTCTTTCTGTGGAAAGAATGGCACAAAACTGCAGGAAATATGACTCAGCCAGAGCTCGCTCTCGGTTCAAAGCAGAGTTTTCTTTCACAAATAGCCTCTCTGCCTGGCTGAGCTCTACACCAGAGCCAGGGGCTTTGCTCCACATCCTATAGCTCTGTGTATTGATTCTCCCCTCACAGCACACAAGAACATGATCCAACAAGACCCCTGGTTCTGGGCTGGGGGCTAGAAAGTTCACACCCTGCCGGCCATGGCTGCAGGCCCCTTGGCAAACAAATTTCTCAAGAGCCTGAGATTTCCAACTCCTCTTTCACAAAAGGAAAGGAGGAATCTACAGAGCTGTGGAGAGAAACAGAGAGTAGATGTTCAGCTTGTCCTCTCCTCAGCCTCACTGGTTGTGGAGTCGACAAGAGCAAGTCTTGCTGGACAAGGGAAGCACACTAGGTTCTCTGGGAGCTACTGGATGGTTTTGCTTCAAGCCCTCCAAAAGCTGCCCATTTTGGT
>JAUBOD010000770.1:2744491-2756582 GCA_032353885.1 Nothura maculosa
CCAGGCCCAGCCCAGCCCCACGGCAGCAGGACAGGGCAGCTCCAGCTACCACGAGCCCTGCTCTCCCTGGTACCATCACACCACCCGAGCTGCCTTTGGGCTGCACAATCTACCTTGTCCCGGAAAAAGAAAGATAAAGGCAGCAGCTCTTGCAAATGGGAGGTTTTGAGAGCTTCAAGGAGTGGGCTTTGACCCGTGGGCATTGCCAGGGCCTCCTCACTGGAGTGCCCCTGGATGGGGCACTGGGCAGAAACACTGGGCTGAAACGGAGGTAGTCCTGGCCTAAGGTCTCACCCCAGCCCTGCTTATTCAAAGCTGGAAGTATTTTCAGGGACTAGCACAGAGAAAATGAAGAGACAGATCCAACCTTGCACTTGTGTGAAATATTAATGAGTTGAAAGGGAGATATTTGACTAATGAAGATTTGGGCATATTTACTGTCCCTAACTGCAACAAAGCAGCTTTTGTTCTGCCAAACCCCAGCATTCAAAAGCTATGAGTCAGTCCCCATCCCCCAAGTTAACGTCTTATTTTAAAAGTCATTTTATGATTGCAGCCAGTACCTACCAAGCTCTTCACCTGTGGGGCCGAGAGGCTGCAGTGTCACATTTACATCCCTGGGGTTAACGATGAAGGACTTTTTTTGTTTCTTTGTTTTTATGAGCTCCCTCAGCTCAGGAAAAGGTGACAATTTTAAACATCCTAATAACTCCAAGTAATTGGGATGGTAAAAAAAAGAGTGGTGGAGGTGGGGAAAGAAAACAGTAGGCATTGCAGCAGTCTGGAAAGCTGATGGGATTGCAGGGCAGCTCCAAATCAATACTGTGTTTGCACTGCTATATGCTAACCAAGTTACTGGACTATTTGCTGTATAAGCATTTGATTTCACATAATGGAGAATTTTTCAGGGAAAGCTAGCAGGCAAGCACGAGACCAAGGGCTGCCTAGCAAGCACTTGTGGGCTGTTCAAACATAGTGGCAAGTTTCAGAGGTCTCTGGCTCAATATTCTGCTGAGACTGCAGATCTGCTATATCTACATAGGCCATTCTCCCAGAAGAACTGTCGCTCCCCCCGAAAAGGGAGCATGTGGAAAACTGGAGATCAGACCACAGACAAGCAGAGCAGGGAGAGCACACAAAGGGCTCTCCACGTTCCAAAAAGCACATGGAAGAGCAAGGCTTGCCAGGGGCAGCAGCATCCCCGTTGCCTTGGTGCAGAGCTCCTAGCAGTGGCAATGTTGCTTTTCTTGTTATGCAACACAAAATCCACTGGAAAACCAAATATAGCTGCTTTTTAAAAAGTTACAGCAAATAAATAGAGCACTGGCTTATGAAATGTAGTTGACAACTCTTTGAAGATCCCTGTTCAGGAGGCTGCAAGGAGACATGGGAACGCAGGTAACATGAGCTCATTAGGTCTGAATCCAGTCAGCCCCTCTGGAGGGGCTCCAGTGACAGACACCTCTCTTGCAATTCCCCATTAAAAAAAGAAAAGAGAGAGTCAGTCATTCAACAGGGATCATCTCTGACAATCCAGTATCACCAGTGTCAAAGCAGCCACATCAGAAACCTGAGCACTGGCGAATTTGGTGATCCTGAAAGCCTGTCAGCATTGCAGCAGTAACTGCAAGCACAGAAGTTCTGCATTAAAACCCTTCATCTGGGGGGGGTGATTAAAACCCCAATCAGGGGGGAGTTTCATATCAGCCTGTGTCTCTTCTCAGAGTTGCTACTGACCCATTTTTAAAGAGCATCATCCCAAGGAAATAGGGGTAAGGATTGGATCACAGCCACAATGGGCATCCTGTGAGCAGCTGCAGGAGCACCAAGGGCAAAGGAAGAGGGGTGCAGGCACCCGAGCTGTGGCTGAGCACCCCAGACTTCCCAAACGATGCGGGGTGAGCCCCTTTGCTCCCACTGCAGGGATAACAGCACTGCCCTGCAGCAGGGGGGACTGTGGTGACCTGCTCCAGTGCTGGAGTTACTGCAGCGAGGCAGATCAGGACAGCATCCAAAATAGGCCTAACTGCTAATTAGGCCTAACCCTCCCAACCGCTAACCCCCTCTTTGAGCGTGCAGATCTGAGGCAGCGTTTCTGACCTTTTCACACAGAGAAGGTGTAAACAGCCAGCAGTAACCTTGACAGGGGCAGAAGATTTTTCTCTAGCAGAAGTACTAGGCTCTCCAACCCAGGTCTGACCCACTCCACCAGTGACAAGCCTCAGGCTTTTACAGTCGGGAGTACAAACATATGGAAGGCTTTGAGCTTTGATAAGCAATATCTGACAACCTGAAAGCCCACAGCTGTGCTTCTTCAGAGGCCCCACAGACTGCAGTTCTGTGAGCGCATTCCCTACCTTTCTGCTCCCTGCTGTGCACACGTGAACCTTTTGCATTCCTTTTGCTGCCCATTTCCCTCAGCCCCCTGCCTCAAGCTCACCCAGGGGAAGCAATCCCTCATTCCTCCTCACAGAGCAAGGGCAGCCACAAGCAAAGCCAGGAGCTGCATCCCCATTGCTTGCTCAGGGAACAAGAGCAAGGCCAGGCATTGCTCCACATTTGCTTTCCCTCACAAGGAAAGCATCTCCTGACATTCCAGACCACAGTCTTGGCAACAAAGTCACCCTGCTCCAAAGAAGTCCCAGACTCACAAACATTGGCCTCACGCTACCAAAACCCTCAAGTGACTGCAAATTTCACAGGGACAGAGGAGGAAGGAACTGCAGCATAGACATTTGAAATTAAGTGGTATTCTCTAAACTACAGCTACTGGGCACATTGATTCAATGGTTTTAATACAGAGGAAAAGCTTTTTATGCTGGCTGGGCTGCTCAGAGATGAGAGATGTTGCTTGAAATCCCAGCTGCTTGATTTTGCATTATACACCCGTCACCATTTCAGCTTCCATGCTAGATTCTGTGTGCTTTAACACAACCAGATCTCTGCAGGGGTTTGTCTGGCTTGTTATTGAAAAGCAGCAGCCTTTCAGCATGATTAATTGTGCTTTTCTACCTAGAAGTCTATGAGGTTTTCAGTCGGTGCGGTGGCATTTCCAGGGGTGGGAGCACTTGAGCCAGACTGACACTGAGGCACAGCAGAACTGAGCCCCCCTCCTTCCTAACGTGCCTCCAGACAGTGTGACCTATAAGTAGACACAGAATTAAATGGCACAAACCTGTACTATGTTATTTACCTAGGACAATAATATGTTAAGGAAACAAAGCAGTATGTGCAGGTGCTCTACAAACTCCCTGGCAAGTGCCTAGCTACAAAGTGACTGTGATTCCTGACAGTAGAGCTGCCCCTGAAAAAAACAGCCAGAGAAGCCCATCAATGACAGGAGGCCCAGAACAGGCTCCTCTCAAACCAGGGCCAAGTGACCAAAGATTATGTCCTAAAGCTGAAGCATGCTAGAGCTCCAGCCTTGATTTGGGCCTGGAAAGAACTGGTGACACGATACGATATATAACACATCTTTACACTGGGACAAGCTCATGCCTCAGTGTGCAGGATGCTTTGCTTGCAACAGGGAAATTCAGGAGGAGCATGGAGGAAAGATAACAGAAGACTGTCTCCTTATCCTGAATGCCCTGATGTATTTGGGAAGCAGCCTGTGGTGGTAATGGACCCTCACAGGGAAAAGAGGCTTAGCTCATATCTGCCAGTATTTTCACCCAGGTAACACATTTAATTCTCAATAACTAGGCAGTAATTACCTGCATTTTGACAGCAATGACCACAGAAATAAGCTCCTTATCCAATTCCTTTAAGACTACCAGTTTCTTTAGTGTCAAGCTGCACAACCTGCAAACAGGAACAGAAGAGAAATAGTTATATTCATGCCTGAAAAAGGAAATGCTCCACGCACCTTTCCCACAGAGCAGGATCCCAGTTTGAGGGAGAAGTGACTCCAGCTGCAAGCCACACACAAATATAGAAATAAAGACAGCAGAAATATCTGGGGTTTCCCAGGCTTTCCGGAGTGAACTTTCCAACCCACAAGCACAAGGACATGGACAGTGGGTAGATATCGCTGTCTGAAATGGATCCCTGGCCACATGGGAGCTCCTCACAGTATGGGCTTCCACAGGCCACAGCCTGGGAATCCTTGCTCGGAATCAGAGCAAAAGCTTTACGGTCAGAGGAATTAAATTCCAGAAAAAAAAAGAATCCCAGGGTCAAGCCCAAGTCAGGCCAATTATAAATTCCTCTGCAGTGCTTCTCAAGCTTGTTAGCTTATTCAGTTTTGGATGCCAACTCCCAAAGATCCATCTCCTTGCTTCTTTCAAGAACTCACACGCTCCCCTCCTTGGCCCCAAACACAAGTGTTAAGAAGTGACTCCATCTCCTACAAAAAGTTGGGGAAAAAAGGGAGCCCGGCCTCTGCGGTGCCCTGTGGCTCGGGGTCTTTATGCCACACACATGTTTAAATCACGTTCTTTGCCCAGGCAAAGGCTCTTTGTGCTGCTGGAGCTGTTTGTGTCACCTCTGCCTCCCAGCATGGGCAGCTCGGGATGGGAGGATGATTGCAGGAGGTGCAGCTGGAGCCAAGACTGTCTTGCATAGAGGAGCTACCCCAGCTGGTGCAGTTAGGAGGGCATGCCTGGAAAACGAACCACAGGGAGGAAGAAACCCGAGGCAGGGATAGCTCAGCCAGGAGAGGCGGCTGGGTGGGCTCTCAAGAGCACAGATCACGCATGGCACTGGCCAGGGGCCTTGGCGTGGGCCCTGCAACAGGGACATGTAGTCTTGGCCAGGCTGCTCTGGTAGGAGCCCGGCCGAGCTCTGGCTCCCAGACACAGCGAACAAGGGCAGGACCCGTCCAACGTCAGAAGGGAAGGGAGGAAGGCTCTTCCTGACAGCAGCACGTTGGAACATGAAGCAACTGCTGCCTGACATATCCCAAACCCCTCGGGCCCTGCCCTAGCCTCTGCCCTCGCTAGCAGAGCTAGACCCAGGCGAGCAGGACGCTTCGCTCCAGCACCTCCTCTAACCAGCCCGCATGGATCTCCTCCACCTCGGCCCAACAAGGGCCTCTGGCCCGCACGGCCCCATCGCCGCCGCTGGGGCAAGCGGGCGGCCATGCCGCTTGTTTTGCTGGCCGGGTGACGATGGCGCCGCGCTCGCCACAGCGCGGCCGCTGCAGTCAGGTGGCGGCGCAGAGGTGGAACAAGGCGCCCGCATTGTCCTCGGCGCCCGGCCGGGACAAAGCGCCTTGTCCGCGCGCCCCAGCCTGCCTGGCAGGGAGGTAGCCACAGGAGCGGCCCTGTCCTCCATGCCAGGAGGGCCCCGCTGTGCCCGCTCCTTTCACTGCGGCCCTGGATGGAGCCCTGCGGAGCACGGGCTGCTTCGGAGAGGAAAATACAAAAACTGAACAACATGAAAAGCCTCCTTTACTGCTTTTGTTTTTCTGATCACTTTTTATTTTAATAAAAGACATGGGACACACATACTTTATGCCTGTTGCTGGCATAAAGGCACTTCACACAACAACAATGAAATGTTTTATATTCTCCAGCAAGAGAAACAAAAAACCAAAAACGAGAGACAGACACTCTTACTGTTTACAGCTCCCCAAATCAGTCTTACCCCCCAATATGCTCCCTATTCTTCTAAGTCTAACTTTGTAACTTATAAATCCAAGCAAGCTCCAGATTGCATGGTTGAAAGGCGCTGTGCTTTGCTCCAACAGCTTTAAAAATAGATAAATTACAAGCATGTCACTGCATCCACAGCCAGCTGGGTACCTGCGCTGGCACAGGCACCCCAAACTGCCCACATCCATGGCAAGGATGCAGGTTTCCATCTCTGCCATCACTGTCTCTGGCAAGCACAGCACCTCCCTTCATACATCTCTAGCCTAGATTTTCCTGCATCTTTACGAAGTGCTACGGAAAGGCAGTTAGCCTCAAAACATTTCCAGCAACAAGTATGTCAAAATTTGTCACCGTTGTTGAGCACTGGCAGGAAAAACAGGGCAGCAGCCGCACATGGATAGAGCAAGAACAACAAAGCTACGCCTGGAAGCTTCCCCAACAGACATGTTTCCAGCACACACAGGGAAATAACCTAGCACACACACTTGAGAAGCCCAAAGGCTGAAGCTACAAGAGGTCAGATTATGGAGGGCCTTGTAAAAAGCTCCAAGGACACGGAGGCAAGCATGGGCATGTGCTTTCTTGGTTGCTCTTGCTTGCTGCATATCAAGACAATTGACTAAGCAGTGCACGTGGGAAGGGAAAACCAGCAAAAGCACCAAGTTTGCTGAAATGGTGTTGAAAAAAGGTAAGGAAACCTGAGAGTGGAGACTCCCAGTCATGCCTGAAGGCACGTGCCACATCTGCCCCCAGCAGCACCTAACAGTTGGTAACTGAGATGCAACACTGAGCATACCCAGGACAACCAAAGAAGGCGCCAAAATCTTTATGCACTGGATGCTTTGCTTTCACACCCCTTGGGGTGGGAAGATCAGGTCAACCAATCTCCTCTAAGCCAGGGTCTGCCTCAGTGAACTAAGCATCTGCTTCTCTATGGGCAGCAACTATGCCAAGATTTCACTCGTGCAGAGACAGTCAAACCATCAGGAAGGAAATTTAAAAATTAAATCTATGTATTTTAATTAAGCTGTATGGGAGGCAAGAATAATAATTGAGGTTCCCCTGGTTACAGGAGACCCCAAGTGCAAGACAGGAGCTTGGCAAGTCTGGCTCACCAAGCGGGTACCTTTGGCCAAGTTGAAGGCCATGAAAAACTGCTCCTAGAGGCAATGTTTCTTTCCAGGAAAGCTCTCCTCGTTAAGGTCTATAAACTTCAACAAGCTGATGGGTATAAACAAGGAGTTGGACTCCAGTTGGCTCCTGGACACATTCAAATGACCCAGATTACTTCAGCATTTCAGGACAGCCCGCGGCCTCCTTCCCTGGCGCTTTCAACCCCAACTTGGAGTGTTTTGCTCTGAGCTGACACTTTACGCACCAGTCAGTCCCAAAATAAACCGTGAGCCACTGGAAGGAACAGTGGAGGGAGACGCCCACCTACACACAGTTTTCCAGACAAACACAACTGCTCTGCACAGTAAGCAGGCAGGCTGGAGAGGCCCGGATGAGAAGCCCCACAGGGCAATTTTCCGAGGCAGTCGCTTGAACAAGGTACCAACACTGGCAGGGTGCAGCTGGCTGCAAAAGCAGTTCTGTGTGCCCGTTTTACCTGTGTCGAGGAGAAGTACAACACACACAAGGACTAGTTACTGCACTCACCAGCCACTGGCAGGGCTGTCTGAGCTGGCCTAAGAACTGGCTCAGGGAGGAAGCGGAGGGACCGAGAGAACAAATTCACTCTTCTTGTGCTGCAGGATCCACGTCCTAGGCTCAATCCCAGGAATTAAGTGCTTAAGATTCTAGACACTAAGATCCACAGAAGCCCTGCGGCCAGCAGGTCTTGTTTAAACAGGTAAGAGGATGGGAAAATTTATGCAACAGGCCTTCTGCCCAGGACCTAACAAGGACATGCACTTGCACAGTCAGCTGCTACCCTCTTACCGTCCAAATCCTGTCCTGCTCAGCTCAGATATATTGCAGAGACACCTGCTCCAAATGAGCAAGCAAAGCAGGAGAGATGAGGTGTCCACATTTTTCCCATGTGCATCATTTTGAAAAGCTCACAGAGTCTTGCATGGGCACGTCTGCTGCTCAAGGAACACCAGACAGTTAATATGCCCAAGGATTAAAGCCTCTCAGAAGTTAAGATACTCCAAGGGAACATATCATTTAGAAAATGCAGAGATCTCTTCCTTCAGGGGGCCAGGAATGCCTGGCTCTCGGGGCTTTGCCCAAGGCAGGGAGGAACTGGCATCTCTGCAGGTTTGACTGATGCTTGGCAGGGAATAGGAAGGTGTTCTATTAGCTTTGAAAACTGAAGTCAGCAAGTGTTGAAAAGCTGATTTGCAGTTAAGACTCCTTTGCGGGTTCTGTATTACGGAGGACACAAATACAGCTGATACACCAGTTGTATTAGCTTAGTACCGCTGTGGCAAGCAAATGTACCAGCAGGCAGCCAACAGGCAGAGACACAGAGCAGCAACAGCCACGTCCAGCCTGGTCCCAGCAGCTCAGGACCAGGAAGCCTCCAGCTAGGAGAGCAGCACGGATGGCTTCTCTGTCCCCACACAAATCCGGGTTTCTTCTCGGCGTGGGGGAAAAGCTGCCTGTGCCCTGCTGATCCAAAGTGCCAGAGCCCGAGCAGGGCGGCCAGCCCAAGCAGCCCGTCATCCTGCCACCCCCATTGGAACCAGCTGCATCCAGTAAACAGAGAACAAAGCGCTGTTTGCAAGGACTGCAACGTGGCCTGCAAAACAAACAACAAAGCCACAAGACAGCAGGGCCACGTAGGTGTAGTTTAGAGCGCAAGAATCTGCCTCTGCTTCTACTGAGCACCCAACGCACCCTATAAAGACAGGAGCAATCCCGGCTAGCAAAAGGCATTTCTGAACTTCAAGGGTACGTGTGGTATTAGCCAGAACGGGAATCAAATATGCAAAGCATCCTGCGGACGGGCTTGCTTTCAGGCTAGGAAAAACCCTCCCAGCTCCCAGGGCCGTTCTCATTAGGGCAAGGCCATCAAAGGGGCCGCTCTGGCCATCGCCCAGGTCAGGCACGTGCTCCTGGCCACCCCTGCAGAGCTGCAGTTCCTTGAACTCACCCCGTGTTTAACACTGCCCTGAGCGCAGGGAGGAACAGGGGTGGCACTCAGATTCACCACTATGTTTGGTACAACGCTCACCGGCCCTTGAGCACCAGAAAATTTAGCACTAGAAGGTATGAGGTTTCTTCATTCCCCCCAGCACACACAGGTTCCAAAAATACATCGCTAGTAACCCGAGCTGCTTGGGGCCGGGGGACACCAAAGGGGCAGCCACAGCTCCCAAGGCCAACATATCCCAGACAGGCTGGAACAAGAGCTCCGGATGCCCCAGCTCCACATGGAGCACAACCCACCAGGCACCCATGGCACCAGCCCTGCTCCCCACTGAGCCCCACTGCAGCCTCGGGCACACGGGGGCAATTCCAACAACCTGCCCCCTTTCTGCCCGCAGCCTGGAGGAGCCTTCCCCGCCAAACATATTACAATAATTATAAAAGCGAGGGTTTTTTTCCTCCCTCTTGCAGCCCTGTATTTAGATCTGAACAATGCCAGTTCTTGTAAGGCAGCAACACACAGCTGGCAAAGTAGGCTCCATCAGAGCTAAATATAATTCACAAAAAGCTCCGGATCCTGCCACCAGAAGAGCCGAGCTCCCCTCAGTACTGATCACGCTGGAAATGCTGGCTAGCATTCCCTCAAGCAGAAACCATCCCAGCCAGGGAAAAGCAGCTCCAATTTACCATCCCTTGCAGCTCTCTCCTGTGCAAAGGGGTAACAAACTAAATGCAGCTTTAGAACATTAACTGTATCCGGAAAACCTGAAATGGCAAAAAACATTCTGCTCAGCTTGGGAGAAAAACCCTCACTCTGGATGGAGGCTGCATTGCATCCCTCTCCTTTGTGTTTCCTCCATCAAATCTAACGTTGTGGGCAGCGCTGGCTCGTTTGCAGACTGCCTGCTGCAGCGCACAGCAAGCCGGGACAGAGGCCACGAAACAGGGCCGGGGAGATGGAGAAATTTTAGGAAGGCAGGGAGTTAGCTGCAGGGATGCAAGTCTTAAAACCAGCAGCATTGCCAGGGATTTGGATGGGATGGGCAGCACCGCGCTGGCCGCCCCGGATCCCGACGGCTGCAGCAGCTCTGCTTGTCACAGTGCTTCCCATCCACCCTCTCATCTCTCCTGTGAGGCAGCAACCAGGCCCCAGATGATCTCAAAACGTCCCTCAACAATACTTAAAACACATCTTTTCTTCTCCAGTCTCTCTCTTCACATCTAAATATACTCTGTATGCTCTACTTTAAGAACTACTATAAAAAAAAAACACTTGAAAACAACAGTTTTCTTTAAAAAACAAGAACTCTTGATTGGGGTGGTATTGCATTCCCCAAGGGAAAAGGAGGGGACTTGGCCATTCTTACAAGCCATCTCTCCCCAAAGCTCACACATCTCAATGTTTTGGGGATAAGAGGAGCAAGAGATCGTAGTTTGGACTGCAGCAGTTGGGTGAAGGCAGCAGCCCAACGTTTGCAGCAGTGGCAGAACACAGCGAGTTGCTCTGGAGAAACATTTGCATTTGCTTAATATTCTAATCCCCTTCCGCAGCTGTCGGAAGCCGAGCGGGCAAGCAGAGATTCGATATTATTTAGATATTACAGTTCTTAAGCATCGTTGCTGGTGATATTTCATTCTGGAAAACAAGGGACCAGCAGAGCAACCCAAATGCCTGGACCTCTTGGTCCAATTTGTCAAGAATATTTGAATAAATGTCTGTGTTACCTGTGTAAACGAGCCAATGAGTAACCCATGATGGACATAGGGTGCTCTGAGAGCCTGGTCCTCACTGCCCCCGTACTACTTTTGAATCTGAGGATCAGAGCTTGGTCCCCACAACCTTTTGTCAGGCCTAGGAGTTCCCACCAAGCTGGGATTTATCCAGATATACTACAGGTGTTGCACAGAATCATCTCAGGCCCAACAGATGGAGGTCAACGAGGCACAAACCAAGACTAGATGCAAGGTGGCTGTTCATCTGCAGTAAATTAAGGCTCACTGCTGGGAGGGGGCACCTAGAAGCCCACCAAGGATTCAGTTATTCCATTTGGGAACAGGACCACCCTGTGAGCCCATGCAGGGAGACCAAACTCTAGAGCCAGGCCAGCCCCTACACCCTCAGCATGTTCTTAATTCCTGTGCTTGATGCAATGGGCTAACGTCAACATGCCAAGGAGCAAGGAACAGGATGAGCATCACCCTGCGGTCGGTGCTTGGTTCTACGGATGGGAGCACCTGGAAAGCAGGCACACAAACCAGGGCTGCTATTCAAATGCTGCAGGATCAGCAGCAGGGATGAAACCAGGCTGAGCATCCGAGGCCACAGCATCTCCTCAGCCTTCAGGATAGGAGCCCTCATTTGGTACCTCCATGGCTCCAAGGATGTCCAACACGCTGGCTGCACGTGTTAGTATCCAGAGCCTGTGGCTACTCAGGGATGAAACATTTCCATTGTCTACATGTTTATGACCAGGAGCACCAAGCTCAGATTGCCACGCGCCTCTTCAAATACACAAATAAGCTAATGATCTATAATATATGATTTTAAACCCTATTTATTTTTGGGGCACTGAAATGTTCCATGTCTGGCATATAGAGCTGAGATTTAAAGAGATGATACAAGAAATTTTCACTTTCAGGCGTCTGTGAAAACTAAACCTGCTCCTCTGTTCCTATCTGTTACAGCACGATCCAGATACATGTTCCTTCCCACTGCTCTTTTCCTCTTCCTTTAAGTGCCTAGGCACTTAAACCAAAACCACACTGCGAGCACCTGGCCACATCTTGTGAATGGCAGAGCAATATTCCCCATTGGAGGATTTTCCCCTGCAATTTTCACGAGCTCTCCCAGGCCACGGTTTGGCATCATCCTCAGCACCAGGTCAGCCACATCCACAATCAGAAAGCCACAGAGATTTCCTTCTTTGAACCTGCCACCAGGTTTTTGATGCTGTTTTGGCAGCTGTAAGTGAGCACAAATATACAAGTGACCTTAAAAATGTATCGACATATACACATATGACTTATGAATACAAATATATGTTCATACAACACTAAGTCGTGTCTCTGCTTCCCACCTCAAGCTGCAGACACAGACAGGGAGCTGGGGCAGAGAGCAAATTTACTCACAGGAGGAAACCTCTTGCCACAGGCTGGAAAATGGGGTATCATTTTGGAATGAGGGCAGCCCAGGAGACCCCCAGCAGGAACACAGCACATCTGACCCCCCCACTGTGAACTACCCTGGCCCAGATATTTCCCATCTGCACCAAACTTAGAAGTCACAAGCTATTAAAAAGCTTTCAGAGCTTGGTGGAGATCAAAGGCAAGTATCTTCAACATCTTTGCCACCACATTCTGATCTCCTGGCCACTGGGGCTGCAAATCTCTTTGGAGAC
>JAUBOD010000770.1:2775629-2792146 GCA_032353885.1 Nothura maculosa
GCCCACGCGGCGCGGAGCTCGCGTGGGGGCGGCGCGCGGGGCGGCGGGGCCGCGCGCGGGGGCTCCGCAACTTGGTTTTCCCTTCGTTTCCCTCCTTTTTCGCTCCTAAACCAAGCGACTCGCTCCTTCCACGTCACGCGAAACCTGCGGGGATGGGAGAGGGGCCACGGGAGCTGCTGAGCGACGGACTGAGCGAGCGGCCGCTCCGTCCACGGCTCCGCTCCACGGCTCCAATCCATCCACGGCTCCGCTCCACGCTGCATTCCGGGTCGGAGCCCGTGTCTGTGCTAGGGGCCGCTGCCGTTGTCCTGGATCCCGGGTATCCGGGACAGGCTGTTTGCGTTTGGGCTCTGGAATGATGGTTATTTTGGGAGGCATGTTTGCTTTTTTGGGAAGCTGGCCTGCTTGGCCTTATTGCCGTGTTGGAAGAAAATGGTTGGAGAGGAGGGGAAAAAGAAAAAAAGCTTCTTCCTACGTATGTTTTGGGCAGGTTTGTTTAAAATGAATGGGAAAAGCGAAGGCTGTTTCAAGTGAGAGCTCTTCCAGGGATGGATGCCATGAGAACTGAGGAGTTTGCCTTGTTGGTTGGGTGGTTATATGGTGTCTACTGGAGCTGGTCTTTCCAGACGTGGTTTAGGCAGTGCTAGCAGATGGCCAAACGCCGCCTTTGCAAAGACTGTGTCATGCCCACTTGTTTAAACCGGGGTTCAACACCAGTTTGCTGCTGGAGCGAAGGATTTCCCATCCAACAGGGAAGAAGTCTTCCCTTCCCACCTCTCGGAGTCCAGCTTAAGCCCTGCTGTGGTGCAGAAGCTGAGCTTGGGCTATGGATCAGCGCCCGCTCCCCTGCTTCATAAAGCCTGGTTGTCGGAGCGGGCAAATCCGGGCTGCCAAGGGCCTTGCTAGGAAAGGGAGCAGCCCATGGCTGTTGGGAGTGGAAGCCGGGGTGAGAGGAGAGAGATGAAGTCACCGAAAGGGCATTTTCCGACACGTCCGGATCCACCTGTGCCGCCGTCCTTGTGCAAGCGCCCGCAGGTATCTGGCAGCGCGGGAGGCTCCGGGATGCGCGGAGCGCCCTGCTCCGCTCCGCAGCGCCCGCCCTGCCCGCAGCCCGACTGGCTTTTCCAGTCAAACCTCTGCGCTCGGGAGCTGGGCGGGGCGGCAGCACCTGCGCCGTGAGAAAGCGGCCCCAATAATTGCCACTGGTGCTGACAGCGCTGGTGCCTTTCCTGATCCAGCCGTGGGGGAAACGGGAAGCCTCCGGAGTAATGGTGCTAATTACAGGGAGCTGCCTTGTTATTGCTGTTAACCTTCGTTTCTCACAACCCCAGTGCACCAGGCTGGGGTTATCAGCCCTCGATTTCCAGCAGCTTCCACTGCATCCCAGGTGCCCCAGTTTGACTCCTTTTCTCCCAAAAAAGCAGCATTTGGGAGGGTTTTGGGGAGAGCTTGCAGGTCTGCTTGCTGCACATAGACCCAGCCCTGCTCCATGGAAGGTGGTGTTGCTCCCTATCAGATTTGCCCTTATCAGAGGTGCTGATTTAGACTTTCAAAATCGAGGGCGGTTGAATTCGGGCTCGCTTACATCACTTCCTGCAGGGCATCATTTAGCCAATTAAAAACGATGTGAAGACGCTCTCCCAAACATTCTCAAGGCTTGAATCCCATGGGAAAAGCAGGAATTATGCCTCTGGTAGTAGTCGGTATTTGAATATCTTACAATGGCTAGATGGGGTTTTGTCAGCTTCCTCAGCTTTTATTTTTCCTCTTTTTTTTCCTTGTGTGTCTTTCCCTGCTGCTGCAGTAAGCTGGTATTTTTCATTTATATTATTGATCTGCTCCTATTCAGCTCCTCCTGACTCTTAAAAGCTGTTTGTGTTGCTCATGGCTTCAATAGTTAGGCTGAACGGAGCCAACCCTGTCCTCGGGGCTTGGGGCAGGCGGGATTTGAAGGGGTAGGTACCCCCTGTAAAGCGGGGTGACGGGTACCCCCAGTAAAGAGGGTGAATGTGGGGAGGTGAGCGGGGCTTTTGCTGCCTCCTCGCTTGGGAATCTCGGACAAACCCAAACGTCTGCTGACCCGGCTGCGTTTCCTTTCAGCTTGTGCCCCTGGCTGTGGAGCCTGGGAATGGGGCAGGGAATATTGATCCTCCTTTGGGGCATCTTAAGGAAATGTCATCCGTGTTGGGAAGGGAGCTTTCCGAAGCGTCTCTGTTAACATGTCCTTCGGTGGTTGTGGTCCTGGTTTCTGTTGGTTCGTTCTAAGCTGGTGTTGCCAGCAGAAGTCCAGGGCTGTGCCTGGTGAGTGCCCATCCAGAAGGAGCGCTGCCCATAGACAACCTCCCGAGCACCACAGAAATACTACTTCATTCTGCCTAGAAAATAGCCCCTTCCTAGCGCACACGCCCTTTTCCTAGCCTGCCTTGGGATGAAAAAAGGAGCTTTGTATCCCAAAAGGGCCTTGGTGCCCACTGCTTGCCCCACACAGTGAGACTTCATCTGGATTCCCAACATCACCAGCAAGAGCCGGGCAAGCAGCAGCAGGGACGAGCGGCGGGGACGTCGCTCCTGCCCCAACCGCCCTCCTTAATGTCCAGATTAATACAGATTTAGTAATGGGGGTGACGGAAGACTCCGGAGAATGCGGCGAGCATAGTTTCTGGCTGCCAGATTTCCATGGAAACACCAGGACCTCGTCAGCTCTTTAATTGCCTTAACTGTGTTTTTTTTCTTGTTGAAAACTTTCTTTGCGTTGCACTTCGATGCTTTGGATATCTTGGCTTTGTGTGGAAAACGCTGAAAATATGGGAGGGCCGGAAGGAACAGCTGTGAAAATAAATGGAGAATATGGTTGATGGGCTCCTGAGCTGTCTTAAGCTCATCTAAAATGTGGTATATGTTGTATCGTGAGCTTTTCTCGGCGGTTCTTGGACAGGAACAGTCTCACACAAACTGTGGCCACAGCTGATGGAAAGAACAGCCCTCCTACGGATTCCTAGATCTGGGGCCTCGAAGCAGGAGAGTTTCCCATTTGATCTGTGTGTTTGAGCAGCAGTTCCCAGCCCTGCTCTCGGAGAGGACGGATTTTCGCTTGTTCTGGGTGCTGGGGCTGTTGGGCTGGGGAGGAGGTCAGGGACGGGCGGCTGTAGATGCAGTTCTGTGGCGCTCACGGCTTCGCGAGCACCTCGGGCTTTACAGAACGTGGCCGGGTTTGCTCTCTGCACGCTCGAGTTTAACAAACTGATGCACTTCTAAAGCCAAATTTCTTCTTATAGGGTTATTACTTCTGAAATCCACTTGAATATTTGGGGTTTTTTTTGTTTGTTCATTTGCTTTTTTTGTGTTTTCCTTAGGGAGCAGTTGAGACATTTGGGGTTCTCGGCTGGGTTCCTCCCCACTCCTCTGAGCTCAGGGCAGCTTCTGAGCTGAGGAGCGTTGAACTATCCCGTTTATTTCAGGCTTTTATTGGTGCAAACAGCAGAGAACATCCAAAGGGCACCAAGCACGTCCTGCTGGCCTTTGGCTTTGCTCGTTCCTGGGCACTGAGATCCTGCTGGGACATCTCCTTTCCCATCCAGCACCATCTAAGAGCTTTCAGATTGCTCCATCCTACCCTTACATGGGTGCCTCTATTGCTATTGGGGAGGATCTCCTCTCAGTGAGGAGGCTTGTGCAGTGTGGACCATCCACCTATAAACCAACTTCCTGCTAAACCAACAATTAATATAGTACAATATACACATTATATATATATATGTTACTTTAGAGGTATCAGGAACATTAGGACTTAATTGCCTGTTATCTGAGCAGAGATAAAGAGGAAGTCTTGGGCTACGCGTATCTTGTTTGAAAGTGCTGAATCACGGACCCTTTGAATAAATAAAGCTTTTATAGCGACTGGATGCGTACGGAGCTCTTAAAATGGTTTAAACAGTCAGATTGTGTTTACTTTATTGATTTCCATGCGGTGTAGACAAGCTGCAGCGCTGGCCACTGCCTGCGACGGGCAAACTGCTCCGCTTGTCTCAGCTCCTCTCATGGTCATGTTTTCTAAGTGTGTTTGGGCTCAATGTATGGGCTTTATCACTCCTTCACAGTAAGGATTTCTCCGATTTTTTCCCTCTCCCTGTCTCCCTGCTGTGGGATGATCTGTTTGCTTCCAAAAAATAAATTGTCCTAGTTTTGTCAGCTTGCGCTTATTCATTAGTGGTTCCTTTCTGTGATAAATAACCTCATTTGAACTGTGATCTGTTGAGATTAGTGAGGAGCCTAATTAGCTGTCTCCCCTTTGTGGTTTTCCTCCGAAATCTGGTTATTTCAGGGTGTTCCCTGCGTTGTTGCAGTTCCTTAGTCCATGGAGCCTCCTCGGCTCGGGCGCGTGGTCTCCCGTGTCCTTGCAGGATGGAGCAGCCAGGCAGGACCCTCCAGGTGCTTCCCCTCATCCCTCACCTTCGCTCTCTTAGCTCCGCTTTTCCCGTGCCGTTTTTCCCGAAGGGAATTGGGGGCTGTTGGTTTGCCCTGGTTTGCGGTGGGGTTGGGTTTCTGGCCACGCTGATGGCCCCTCTCTTCCGAGGTGGTAGCTCTGCAGCTCCCAAGTCCTCCCAGCTCATGGACAAATGATTCCCAACACGCCCTGGGCTGCTTGTTGGCAACTTTTCCTCCTTTTTCTCTTCCTTCATGATACGCGAGGGAACAACACAGTTGAAATGACATCTTATTTCTCATGAATGTCAATTTGGACAGTAAAGCCACCAGCGACTTGAGGCTTATGGAAACCTGCCCTGTGTTTTTCTTTCTAGTCGTCAACGCTTTAGTTTTGCTATGAATTTTTTCCTCTATTTTGGGCAGATTATCGCTCACCTTCTCCCCCAGGGGAACTTTAGAACCTTCCTACTGGTTTCAACCATATGAGAGAGGGCTGGATATGTATAAGTTTCTATCAACTTAATAGGAAAGTTATGGGTAGAAAGAGCCCGGACACCCCATTGGTGCCCTCCCAAGGGGAAGGCAGCCGTGTGGGCTCTCTAGCTGTTTGTATCAGGGTATCACTCACCCTTCACTTGCAGAGAAAGCTTTGGGCAGGGCCGGCACATTCTTAGATGCAGGATAATGAACCGCAGCGCGCGGAGCTGCAGGAAACCAGCCTCGTAACATCGCTTCCTCCCGGCACTAATTGTTTTGGTATTTCACGTTTTTGCTTCTTCTCAACTTGTAGGTTGGCAGTTTATTAGCTTTTCTAGCATCTTTTTCAAAGCCTTTTTTTCTCAAAGTACATTTTTTCCCCCTTATAGCATACTGTCTCAAAAGCTGGATGCTGACACGTCACTGGATTGCTTCTGGTGTTAGTCTTTCACTATTTCATTTAGTTTTCTGGCCTACAAAGAGTCTGAATTGAGAGCATGCAGTTGAAGCTGGAAACCAAATCACAGCCTCCAGATCGTCTTGGCATCCCAAAGAGCAATAAGACAGAAATAACTTTTTCTCTTAGATTTTCTTTGGCTGTTTCTTCAGCCAGAAAAAATAAGTCTGGTCTGAACTGTGCACTAAATAGCTGTAACCTTAGACTGATTCAGATGCTCAGAATCACAGCACTCGCTGTAGTGGGTTTTTGGAGTGTCAGTTTTTGTCTCCGCTCCTTTTGCAAGAGCGGCTACCAGTTTTCCCTGCAGCCTTGGGAAATAGCCCTGATGGGCTAGTCAAAATATCAGATCAGAATTTGTGTCTAAATGTGGCTGTTCAGCAGGGGGTTACATCGGCTCCAAGCCCTTAGTTTAGCTAATAGCATTCATCTCATATACTCTTAAAGTCTTTATCTGAGATGTCTTTTAAGCTTGGCTTGAATGCACGCTGGGAATTAGATATTCCTTTAGCTCCATGGTGGCCTGGCCACTGAATAGTAGGGGCCGGAGCCAAACTTTTGATAATCCTTGGGCATTTTCCCAGTATTACCTTAAAACGCCCCAAAAGGTCGATAGAAATCGGGCAGCGGAGCCCAGCACACGGCTGCCCATGGGCTGGGCTCGCTCGGGAGCCCGGGAAACCACCAGGTTCCCACTCCCGTTTTAATGGGAAGAGGATCGGCTTGTGGGGCCGCAGCCCTTGCGAGCGCTGCTGATCCTGGAACTGTAGATTCCCTAAGGTTTTAAGGGACCTCTTGGGATCATCTGGTCCAAGCTCCTGCACATGCAGAGCACGTTGAGCAGCGCTCCTTCCAGACAAGAATGTCCCTCTCACATGGGGCAAAATGCACCAGTGCATCAGAAATGGGTTTCACGTCATGCGCCGTGCCGAGATGGATGGAGTTTGAGACACCCCCGAGCCCAGCGAGGCAGGGCGGCTTCCAGCAGAGCCCCCGAAACGTCCCGCGCTTTGGGAAGTTACAGTCCTCAAAATACAGGAAGACACTGCTTGGAGCACAGAAGTGCTGACTGGGTTGTGAGAACCAAAGTCCTCCATTTCCCTTGTGATTTCTTTTCTTTTTTTTTAGGGTAATGTTACTTTTTAATGCTGCTTTTAATATAGAATGTTGTTACAGTTGCATTAACTTAATCTTATTTATATCAGAGTGTGCGTTTGGTCTATTTTAGTCTTAAGCTGGAAAAGCCTCAGTGGTCGTTTTGCTTTTGTTTTTCCCTGCTGTCTTTCACTCCTGAAATACTACACGTAGGCAGCGCCCCACATTCCACAACTCGGTGTCTATCTCTGATAGAAAGAATTCCAAGCGCCAGGAGTCGCCTAATGACCTGCTAAGCAGGTCAAGGCACAAATAATTTGTCAAGAGACAGGGAAAGCCGAATCCGAGTCTCTCTCTGTGTCCTGGTAAGACAGACCAGGAGTTATTTATTTACTCGCAGCTTTTCCTAGCGCTGTAATTTTGGGGGAGAAGGGAGGCAGGAGGTGCCGTATCCAGCTGGGCCGCTTCAGGAGGCCCTGTCTGGAGCAGCCACCCCTCGTTGCGTTGCCGAAGGAGGTTTCTGAACAAATCCTGGTTAGGAATTTGCTACACGGGTTACAAAAAGGAGTAGTTCGGCATAGGGAGGCAGCTCCTTGAAGGGGCTTCTCAGCCCTTCCAAAGCATTGCCACAAAAGGGGGGATCCTCCATGTTTGCCTGGTGCTGTGGAAGAATGCAAAGCTGAGGAGGCCGGACGGGGTGCGGTGGGAAAATCCGTCGGGTTCCCATCCTTTTGGGGCCGTCGGTGGAACAAGCAGCCCAAGTGCGGGTGTTGTGGGTACACAGGGTGAAATTGGGTGGATGCAGATCCCGGTTTGTGGCGGCGCTGGGAAGGGAAGCGGGCGAATCCGCGCTTGGGTCGCCAGGGCCGCGCGGCGCCCACCCCGGAGGTTATCGGCAACGGGCCCGGCTGGAATGCCGCTCCTTTCCCGGGAGCAGGGCAATCTGCCGCTCCCGTTTCAGAAATCAGGGTACCGGGAAGCAGCCCGGCTCGCGCTGGGAGAAACAAAGCCGGCGTCTTGGGAGCAGCGTGTTTAATTTTACCCGCTTCCCTTGGGGCTGCCAGTGTGAGATGTTCCTGTGCGCCTAACCGCACATGGCCTGTTCGCATGTCCCGGGATTATTGAAAAATAACATTCCCAGCCCTGGATAGCAACTGGAGTCGGTTCCAAGTTGTCTGGCTGTTACTGGGTGAACTGGGGCTGCTTGCAGGGAGAGCTCCGTGTGCTCCGTGCTTTTCTCTCCTTGCTTTCCGAATCCCTTCGGCACCAACCAGAGCAGCAGCTTTGGTGGTGGCCTGGCCCCGTCCTCCCTGGTAGACTTGCAGGGCTTGGAGGATTATTCCCGAAATGGCTGCTGGCTTCGTTTTAAATTGTGATAATCCGCGGAAATGGAATTTGGGTGGAAAACTTGATCCTGGTTGAGGGAGAGGCCATCTGCCCTGCAGCAGCTGGAGCACAAGTGGTGGCTCCGGAGCTCGGGGGCTCCTGGTGTTTCTAGGTGCCCCGGCCAAGACTGCTCAAACTCGTTCCCAGATGCAGTGCCATAGCTGAAATGCAGAAGGGCATGGATATGTGGGAGGTGGGAGGGAGACTGTAGTGGAGGCTGGGAAAATCAGACGACTCCTGGACATGTGGGTGAAGTTCAGGGTAGAAGCTGCAACTTGGATTCCCAGAGCTTTCTCCGCTAGCTTGGAGATGCTCTAAGGGCACGTTTTGGCCTGGGTTTGTTGGGTACATTTCTGTGGTTCCAGGATTGTGCCTACGCCAGCGGGTTTCCCATGTTTCTGTGTCCCCATCCTGCTGCGGAGAATTCCAGAGAATTCCAGGCTGACCTGCTGGAATTCCCTGTGGACAGCAGGGAAAACATGCTAGGCTGGACGTACACAGCAACCAATGCCTGCCCTGCAACACCCTATGGAAAATGTCCATGCTGAGCTCTGAGCATCTCCCGCTCACAAATATCAGGTTCTTTTCTGCCTCTCTCTGTGGCTCTTGAGAGTGCTGAATTTTGATCCACTTATTGTGTTAATAAAGGGTATTTGCTGTGTGTAACATTTCCGTTCCCCTCAACGTGCTAATGGGGCTTTGGCTTTACATGTGTGGCTGCTGATCTGACCATCGTTTGCTTTTCTTTCAGCCTTGCAGTGTATGGATGACTCCAAGCCCTGTGTTAACGAGGGACGCTGCATTCCCTACCAGAATGGTACAGGATATTGCAAGTAAGTCCCATTCGTTTTTAATATTTTAGTTGCTGGTCTTTCAGGGCCCCAAGTTGAAAGGAAATGTGAGTTTTTAAGCTTTTCTTACTGTCAGGTGTCTTTATTGTAAATGTTTTATCACAGATTGTGTTTCTTGCTAGTGTATTAATTCCTCTCTACTGACTTTTTCTAATGTAAGAAATGTGGAACTTCTGTCCAGATTCTTGGGCATGGATCTTGCCCATTTATTTGCTTTGCCCACATGCCTACAGTAGTCCTTCTTCCTAACATAAAAGTGTACCTAGATTCAGGAGCTCTATCAGTTAAGTCAGAATTTACTCTCCATCTTATAGCTGATCTAATTCCTAGATCTCCAGCCCCAAACTGAATATTTTCATGAGTCTTTTTGCAGAACTGCTCTGCACTTTGGAGTGTGCCATTTTTTCCCCGCGTTGTGGACAGCGAGCAATATGTGAGAGTTTAAAAGGGGGACTGAAGCGAGGGGAGAAGGTGACACCTCTGGTGCCCTCCCTTTGCCACTGCATGGAAAGCTGGTGGGCAGGAGCTGTGGAGGAACGTGCAGCTCCTGAGGAGCAGAATCACATCTGCTTAAATGCACTTCACCCTTTCAGCTTTGACTGCAGAATTTGGGGTATTTTTTTTTTTTTTTAGATATGAAAAAAAAATGTTCTGTTTGCTGGGGTTAGATCCCTGTGTGACTGAGGAGAATGGATTTATTTGCTGAGCCTTGTTTACTTCATCAGTGCGAGCTGTGCCATTTTGCAGCAGGCTAAATCCCTCTCCCTTAGCCCTCGCATTCCTCAGATGCTGGTGGGTGCTGCCTCATGGATTTAGCTTGGCTAACACACAGCTCCGCTTTCCCCCCTTCAGCCTGCTCTGCACATCTGTCTTTCTTGTCTGCAGTTGTTGGTTCTTGCTGGTGATACAGCGCACAAAACTCTTGATATGCTTAATTTGCACCTGTGGCACACCAAGGGGAAATCAGAACCTCATTTAAGGTGGTTCTCGGTTTCAAATCAATACTTGATGCTGAGAAGGGCCCCAGAAAAAAAAATAACATGTTATTCCCAGCCATGTGCTTAATTTTCACTGTTATTATTCCCTAGGCTTTTCCTTTCCATTTCCTTTTTGATTACTGAAAGCAGAAAAAAAAAGTTCTGAAAAGAAACCTGATTTTTTTTTTTCCTACATTGTCCCTCTATTTTAAGGCAGAGGAAAAAGAACCTGCTTGTGCAACCTTAGCAGGTCTGGCTCATGAGGCTGAGCGTGTCAGCCTGGAGCCAAAACGCGTGAGTCACAGCGAGGTTCTTGGCCAAGGCCGGCGTTGCCGCCTGTGCCTCTCATCCCTGGTGTCCTCCAACTTGCTTATTCCTCCTCTCCGCCTCTCAGGCAGCGCAGAGCTGTTTAGTCACCTCACCCGCAGGTTTAACTTCACTTAAGGTGTCGGTGTTCTCGGGGCAGGCCTGGCTTTGACCCGTTTCCTCCGTCAGCTGCTGCTCTTCTAGTTTCTTCAGCACGCAGAGCTATTTATAATTGTGATGTTGCCTTCCTCCTCCTTGTGCCTGGTCTTCTGTAGGTCTCGAGCCAACCTCTGCCTCCAGTGAAAGCTCAGGACTGTTGCAGATGCGGTAAATGGAAGGGCTGATGCAAACCCATACTCAGAAATGCACTTACCTGCTTTCTAGTTAAAATAGTTTGCTTTTCAAAAGGAAGGGAAAAATGGAAAAAAAAATGCCCTCATTTGTGGAGCCTCTACCTTTAGCAGGTTGATTCTTAGCATCCTGTTTTGGTTTTAAAGGTTTGTGGGTGGGTGTTTTTTTTTTTTTAAACTTTCCTGCACTATGAGGAACTCCGAATAGAGGAACTTTCTGGTCCAGTAACTTAAATGACTTTCTGAATTTTGGACAGCAGAACAAATCAGAAACATCTTGCTCAGGAAGCCGAACTTCTCGTCCAGGCACGGGGTCTGGCTCCAGCGGCTCCCTTGCCGTTCAGTGAAATCTCTCCCCCTTCCACTTTTTCTTTTTCTAATTTTTTCCCCAGTTTGCTGCAGCACTTCCCCTGCCTGGCACTGAGCTGGCCCAACGGGCTCCCTTCCTCTTTCTGTGCCTCCTCTCGCTGCTCTGGGTTCCCCGTGCGGTTGCTCCGTACAGTTTATCTGGCGGCTCGTGAGCGGCCAGGGAACCTCTGGAAGAGAAGATGCATCCAAGATGATGGTGAGATGAGTAAGGCCTGGGGAACGCGGGTGCTGGGAATGAAGCATCCAGCTTCCTTGGTGGGAGAATCCCGAACGAGCTACCCCACCAAAGGAGAGAGCTGCTTTTGTGCTGAGGAACCCCTGCTCTGGTGCATCTGGCTTCTGTTACGGGAACAAAGAGTGCGAGCCCGTAAGGAAGTTGGAGCTGGATCCTTATCAGGCTGCTCTCGTACGGAGCTTGGTTCCCCTGCTGGTGCTGCTGGCCCTCGGCTGGCATCTCGTGGTGCTCGTGTGCTGGAAACGCTGCCGTTCTTTGCCCTGCACTTTATATTTAGCTCATCGCATGTTCCCGGGTTTGCGTCTGCCAAGGTCAGACCTTTTGTCCGGGATAGATTTCCGCACCCAGTGCCTGGCAGACCCGATTCCCGGGAGCAGGGAGTGCCTGCTCCTGACGCATGGAGCGCGGGACGGAGCCCGTGCTGCTGGTCCCTGCGTTGCAGAGGAGCAGCTCCCGTGTGGACCCTGGCTTGGGAGCCCTGTGCCGTGTGGTTTCAGCCTGCGGCATTCCTGTGAGCATAGGTCTCCGCACAGCGGAACCCATGGATACCCCGCGTTGTGCCGGGTGCGGGACAAGGTGCTGGAGCAGCGACATCGCAACCCGTGCCCAGGCTGGGCACCCTCGCCGCGACGGGGAGCAGCAACAAGACGGTGCCAGGCAGAGAAGCAGAAGTGAGAAGGCAGACGGGGCGGCAGCGCTCCCCGCATGGGGCCCTGCTGCTGCTCCAGCTTCAAGGGCTTTGGGGCCGAGTTTGGACCTGGGCAATGCTGTGTGTCCTGTGACCTCGGGGGTTTCGGCACCCGGGATGGGATGGGATGGGATGGGATGGGATGGGATGGGATGGGATGGGAGCCCCAGCCCTGCCTTGGCGCTGGTGCCGGCTCCTGGTTACTTGGTGCCGCTGCGGCACCGGGCACTGTCCCCTCTGTGCAGCTCCTGTGCCCAGGGTGCAGGCCCTGCACGGCCCCCTGCGCCACCTCAGGGCCTTTCTCTCACCTTCTCTGAACACTTGCAGTTTGCCTGGTGTAACTTTGCCTCTAAAGTGTGAGTTGGTAGCAGGAGGGCCTCTGAACGTGCTACCTCAAAGCAGCAGCAATACGGGATTGCTGGCCCTGTGTGTGAGTGCAGCCCTCCTCTTCTGAGGATTTTCACCTGCCTTTCCCTCCGTCTGGATCTCCTTGGATCTTGGAATTCGTTTTAGAGGACTTGCGAGTCTGAAGGCAGGAGTTGGGCTTGCAGAGCCTCTTCAGGAACTGCCGTGGATCTCTCCCCTGGATCTGTCTGGAGACACTGCTTGCTCCCAGATCAGTCAGTGTGGAACATCCCTAGGCAGCCTGGTGGCAGGATGAGCGTGTTCCCAGAGCAGCCTAATGCACAAGTGGAAAACTTGTCCCGTTCTGAGAATAAACTGCCCTTTTTCCTTCCAGAAGTTCAGAGGAGGCCCTAGAGACCAGAGCAGAGGAGAGCAGGGACTGCACACACCTCTCCAGTCTGGGAATAGCGAGCGGCACTGAGAGTCACTTGCTCCGAGTTTTCTATGGTGCTTGATCAGACCCGAAACCATTCGGAGCTCGGGTGGCTGAAAATACTTGAATCCTTGAGCTTGGTTGCTCCCCCTGCAGCACAAGAAAGAGCAGTCGGGAGCCTCTTTAAAGGCAGGAGCGGGAGATGCAGCTTGTGTTGGACGCGTGACGCACGAGCGGGAGCCTTGAGCCGCGGGAAGGAAGGGCTCCGAAAGGGAGAACCAGAGAATCCTGTTCTGCCTCCCGAGAGCAGGGTAGGTGTGGGAGCCGGCAGCCAGAAGGAAGTCTGCTTAGAATCTGCAGCGGGATAGTTGAGGCCCTTCTCACGTTAGTCATCGGGCTGCGATATTTATTTATTTGTTGGTTTTTTTGTCTTCTTCGAAGCCTTTTCCAAGCGAAGGGAGTGCTGGGCTGGGGGGAGAAGCGAGACTAGGAGGAAATTCCTCCCTCCGCGTCTCAAATGAAAACCATCTGCTTCCTTCTGTGCATCTCCAGATGATATCAGTGGGCCCGAGTAGGAAACTCCCATGAAAATCAAGCATTTGGGAGGCTGCTTGCAGCAGGGTATTAAAATGCATTTAAGCAGGCTCTCCTGAGGAATGTGCCCGGGCAAATGCAGCAGGGCAGCGGGGGAGCTCTTGCCAATAGAACAGACACGTTTTGTAAAAGACTTCCAAAAAAATCAGTTTGAGGGGGTCACTACAATGCGATTTTGTGGTACAAAGAGCCCCAAACCTGCAGTTTTTGTGTGTCTTGTGTCCTCCTGGCAGCAGCAGCTCGCTGGGGCGAGCGTAGCTTTGTGCATACGTGGGTGCTGCACAATGGGGCAGATACCTGCGTTTGGCTTTCACGTCCCTTGTTCAGGTCCATGAGAGCCCGTGTCAAGGCAAACGCAGGCTGGAGCTGAAAAGGAGGGGGGGATAAAGGGCTGAGTTCTGACTAAAGTATTTGTGCTGGAAAGCAGCCCAGGGAGAGTAAAGGAGAAGCTTTAATTAGAAGCAGCTGCGTAGCCCATGCAGCCCACAGGACATTTTCCCACTTCACATTCTCTAGCGTTCCGAAATCACGATTTGAATCGAGCCCTATGTGAAATTTGTTCTTCAAGGATTAAATTCCCGCTGAAGTAGGTTAGGAGAGCGCATGTATTCCCAGAAAGTGCCAGAACAAACTGCATCTTCCAGTTGCTGTTTCTGAGGATCAGATGGAAAACGGAGGAGAAACAGGGGCTTTTATTTGGGAAAGATACGGTTTCCTGTTCTGAGCATGTCCTTTGGAGCTGCCACAAGCTGCTACAATTTTAAGCTGCTCTGCTAGACAAGTGGCTTTTTCTCCTTTTTTTGAGAACTTGAAAGAGTGACTTGGGATGAGGACCAAGTCCGGCCAAGCGGAGGAAGCTGGAGCTGCCGCTGAGGCTCTGAATAGAGCAGATAATCATACCCTTTTAAGAAAGCCTGGGCTTAGACCCAGATTTTTGCAGCGTTTGCCTCTATTTTTATAGAACCGAGTTGGTGCCCGCTGTGAATAGCGGGGCAAATACTTGCAGCTTTGCCTATACCAACACTGAGAAGTAAATTACTAGGATTTGTGCCTGCAAATGCTGGGCATGGGAGATGTGGCAGAAAACGTGGGCTCTGGGGGTTATTTTTTGTTCTTTGGCTCTCTGAGGGGCTGGGGGGCAAACTGGGGAGCCCTGTGATCCAGCCCTTACCCGAGGGGAGCAGAAAGGGGTGGCCAAAGAGGCCACCTCTGTCTGCAGTGCCACCGCATCCCGACGGATTCCCTGTCCTGCAGGGCGTTTTCCTCTCCAAGGATAGAGAGTCCCGGCTGGAAGAGCAGCCCTGCTGCTTCGGACATGGGCAGGCATCTCCATGCAGGGGGCAAGTGTAGCCAGGAGCGCTTTGGGATGTCGGAAACGTGCAGAGGTGCCTGGATTTGGGCACGGGATCCATGCGGAGGGCGCCAGCGCCGCAGCCTGCTCTATAAATGGTCCTCTGGTTTGCACTTCCCTCCCTGCAGCTTTATTAATCCTGCCTTGCCCTCTAAATCCCTCCTTCCATCTCGTTTCTTGCATGCAAAGTTGCAAGTCTTGAGTGCAAGGACACGAATTGGGGTGTGGGGAGCAGTGAGTTGGGATTCCACACAGCTATTATAGGGCTCAGCTGCCTTAAACCTATGGCTAAAGCAAGTTAACAGATTGAAACATGAGGGAAAAACACAGTTGTGGTCAGCTAGTAGTGACCTCTTGCATACCTTAGATAATACTTCTCTGAATAGCTTTGTGTGCACTATGTGTGTGTGCTTTGTAGAACAACCGATTTGATTTTTTTTAAAAAAAAAAGAAAAAAAGCATGAACGATGGAGAAATTCCAGTGCAACCTTAACTAGGTTATTCTGGTGGTTTACTTATACTTTTGAGAAAGTGTTTAAGCATGTGTTAAGAAACTTAAACAGGGGATATCGCCCTGTTTCTAGTTTGAGTGTATCTGAGTGGAACTCGTGGCTGCCGAGTCCTGTTACTGCTGCAGCTTCCAGCCTGGGAATTGTAAATCTTAGTTTCTTTTTGTGTACTTTCAGCCTGTGATTAACTATCTTCTTCCCTTCTCTCTCTGATTAAATAGATGGAGGGACCGGAGCCTTTCATGGTGTCAGGGGTTTTATATATATTGCTACTTTTCACTTGTTTGAATTTGAATTCTTTATCTTGCTTCTTAAAGAGCAGGCGCCAGATCTATAGAGTGACTTAGTAACATTTGTGCCATGAGATTATTGGGTGCAAATAATCTCATTTGCTGTTTGGCCAGAAAAACTTCAGGTGTGCAAAGTGTCCCGTTGGGAATCCACCTTCAGCTCAGTGTTCAGAGCACTAAAACTGAGTCTTTCTTTCCTGGGTTAGCCCCTTGTTTTGGGGAAGATGCTTCACACGTTTTCTCTCTGCATCTAAGACTTAGCAGGAGTAAAGCCCAAGCGGTGGGCTGACCGACTTACTCGAGGAAGGTCGGAAAATGTTCTCTTTCATGAGCTCCATGTTTCTTGGATTCCTTATCCATTAAAGCCGGTAGCTGCGGACTGCAGAGAAGCCCTGCAAGTCGACAGCCCCGTTCAGAGGGTATCAGTGTGTGTGTTCACTTTTATTTTAGGACTTCATATAATCCTCTAGCTCTCTGCCACCTGAAAGAAGCCAGGGGAGGAGTTAATGACACGGAGCTGGTGTTTGCCCGCACGCATCCCGAGGTCCTGTGCCGCTGGAAATTAGATGGAAAAATTCCCAGTACAAAGGCCACGCAGAAGATGGATTGCGGCTGACAAGTGCAGTCAGGCTGTATTGACACAAGCGGAGCGTAGGGAAGAGATAGCGGCAATAACGCCGCAATTGCGGGGCTCTCTATGAAATACAGCCCGGGCGCAGGCCCGCGGGTGCCCCGGGGCCGCCGCGGAGCCGCCGGGCCGTGGGAGCCCTGCGCTCCTTCCCATCCCGCGGGAGCAGCGCGTTCCCGTCCCGTGGGAGTGCTGGCGGGAGCGGCGCCAGGGACGGCGAGGCCTCGGAGCGCCGCTCTGTGCCGCGGCGTGATGGAGGATGCCTGCTGCCAACGGCTCTTACCAACCTGCATGGTTTCCCTCTGGAAAACATGGAAAAAACATTTCCCATCAGTTCTTCCGCTGCTCAGAGTTATGTTCTAAGGGATGTCGCGTTGCTGTATGGGTGGCAATGGGTGGCAATCCTTGGTGCCTCATCACCAGGAGCGCGGTGCTCGAGGCCAACGTGCTGCACGTGGTTTCTTCTCCGTTGCAGGTGCCGGGAGGGCTTTCTGGGCGACTACTGCCAGTACAGGAACCCCTGCGAGAACAACACGTGCAAGAACGGCGGCACGTGCGAGACCACGTCGCTCATCGGCAAGGCGACGTGCCGCTGCACCGCCGGCTTCCGGGGGGACGAGTGCCAGTACTCGGAGGCGCACGTGTGCTTCGTGTCCCAGCCCTGCCTGCACGGAGGAACCTGCCACCCCCACGGCCAGGACACCTACGAGTGTGCCTGCGCTCCGGGCTTCACAGGTGGGTTGGGCAGTGG